>WBZZ01005751.1:0-7500 GCA_019918135.1 Paulinella micropora | reverse complement strand
AGTAGTAGTAGTAGTAGTAGTAGTAGTAGTAGTAGTTTTCATTATTCTTAATAATTTGAGAAGTCGGTCACCATCTAGTTAAATCAATAGCTCTTGAGCTAACGATTTGTATGGATGACCAGAGGTTAAATTTCTTAACTTCATTAAATCGAAGGCCTATGCCTAGTAGTAGTAGTAGTAGTAGTAGTAGTAGTAGTAGTAGTAGTAGTAGTAGTAGTAGTAGTAGTAGTAGTAGTACTCTGCCTGTCTGTCTATCCATCTATCTATCTATTACCTATCTATCTATCTATCTATCTATCTATCTATCTATCTATCTATCTATCCATCTATCCACCATCCATCCATCCATCTATCTATCTATCTATCTATCTTTCTATCTTTCTATCTATCTATCTATCTATCTATCTACCTACCTACCTACCTACCTACCTACCTACCTATCTATCTATCTATATATCTATCTATCTATCTATCTATCTATCTATCTATTTTCCTCTAGTCCGTATTGGTGACTGCATTCCATCATAGCCGTCCAGTGTTGCATAGCCCGGGCTAGGTCCCTGCGGGGGTTTAGGCCTCATACAATGTCATCATTGTAGCTTGCGCAAGCTTACGGTGCTCAAAACACTTGGACTAACGGCTTGAACTGCTTCCTTTTCTTTCTCTTCTTCCTTGTCCTCCTCAAGACCCCTTGGAGAAGATTTTGCTCATGTCCACCTTTACGAAGATCCTTCGAGCCCTCGAAAAGAAGAGTCCAAAAGTGCACGTCCATCAGGACTATAAGTCACAACCCAGCATTGTCAACCCGGATTCCACCCACAGTGTTGACGCCGAGACATACTCTCATTTCGTCCAAGAAGTGCCCCGAAAGAACCAATCGAAAGAAGAAAGCACCTGATTTTGCCATTAACACCAAGCGTATGGAAAGACATTGAAGAAGAACTCCAATCCGCCCTCCCTCTCATCCTCCCCTTATCTCTCATCCTGCATTCCGTCATAGCCGTCCAGTGTTGCATAGCCCGGGCTAGGTCCCTTCGGGGGTTTAGGCCTTTACACAATGTCATCATTGTAGCTTGCGCAAGCTTACGGTGCTCAAAACACTTGGACTAACGGCTTCCTTTTCTTTCTCTTCTTCCTTATCCTCCCACTCTCCATTCCTAGATTGCCTTTTTCTTCAACGTCCTTCCTCCTCTTCTTTTTCCAGAACACAGTCTCCCAAGGCAAGCTCTGCCTCTGGCAGAATTCCTCAGAGACGACGGTGCACAGTTACAGGTGCAACATGTCTCATTTGGGGACAATATGTCTTTACTGGAGCTACTCGACCTCTCATGGACAGTGTTTGAGTGTGCTATACTCTTTGAGTACCAGACTGGAAAGACTGTGCTGCCATGGAACACAAGAGCACTGGCTAGGTTGCTCGATCCTAGTCAGGACATTGATTCAATAAAGAGAGTGGAAAAGGAGTTTAAGTTCAGGAATCCAAAAGGACAGATCAATGTCATGGATGTGTCTCTGAAACTTATGGAGGCCAAGTTAGTGGACCTGGGTAAACTCCAACACACCCAGTTTGGCAGGGACCTTCACCCGGCCCTGAGGGAAATAGAAGGCGAAGCTGGAGGGGTGACGAGGATGAAGAAGCTGCATGCGGCCTTGGTGAAGGATGACGCATGGAAGAGGTGGGTCTTCACGAAGGATCATACGATCTTGGAGGGGACGGCCGCACCACCCCCCACCAATAAAGCGGGAGAGAAGGAGTTGGCGGAGAAGGCCTTGTTCCTTCGGAAGGCAGCTGAGATCCTGTCTTTTTTTCATCATGCCCAAGAGCTGTATATCAAAGAGCTAGCGGCTGAGAAAGAAAAGAAGGAGATGGAGGCAAAGATTGCATTAGCCAAGGCGGCGGGAACAAAGGGACCGAAATATTCCTCTGGATCTTATATGGCTCCCTCGGGCCGCTCCGCCCCGTCAGCCCACACAGCCCCTTCGGCCCCTGCGACTAGCTCAGCGCCTACCACTGTTATTGTCAACAGTAATGACAAAAAGGACAGACAGGCTATCATACAGGCCTTCCAAAAATATACAAAGTCCGATGCCACTGCTCTGACGCTGTATGCAGAGACAGCGAGTCAGAAGGACACGGATGCGAACCTTCGAGACAAGCTCAGAAGAATTGATGCTTGTATGAAGCAGCATCCAACGGACGAAACACAGGAGTATGAGGCGTTGTACACCTTGTTGGACCCATCAATCATCACACAAGGGTTTGATGTTGGGGAGTACAAGGCGATGAGAGCGGTAGAGGTGGCGGCTAGGAGAGCAGCCTCAGACCTGCAATGCACGGTGCCAGTTGCCGTCCTCTTGCAATACTTTAAAACTCATGGGTATCAGCACCTGTGCACTGGTACTTTGATTGGGTTTGAGATTTTTCAAGAGGTGAACGAAGGGCTGGGCATTGGCACGAGGTTGGCAGCGATCCTCACTGAGGTCAGCGCCAAGTACGGGCTCTTTTATAGCCGGAAGTATATCATTTTGTACTTCCTGAGTGCTTTGTGTACACGACACCCGAGCAAGCTCGCAAGGATCATACAGTCCTGTCCGAACTTCACGGCGGTGAAGACGGCGGATTTTTTTAGAAACGAATATATACGAGAGGACTGTAGCGGCTACTCCGCCGGGCGACCTGTTCAAGGAGGTGCTCGACGCGTGTTCCGAATTGGACACGGCCACCGAGTCATTCTCCAGTGCCGCGACACAGGGGGTTGGAGGTGCTCAAGCAGCACATGCAACTCGAACGGCTGGTCTCAAGAGGGGGAGAGATGAGCCGACGCCGTGCTACCGCTATTTTTCATACATGGAGTGTAAGCATGAGGCACAGAAAGGAGTAGGCAATTGCCTCTTCAGCCACGACTCTCTTGATGATAGGCAGCGAAATCTTTTCCTTAGAGAGCTCGAAGGCATGAAAAAGACCATGTACGCCATGTACAAGAAGGAGTTGGAGGAGGGGAGGTGGAATGCGAATATGGTCTCGGATGCGGAGTTCCGGGAGGCCATCATTTACTTCCTTGACAGAATGAAGAGAAGGGAGAAGAGAGAGACATTGGGCCGATCAAAGGCACCGACTAGAGGAGGAGGAGAGACGAGAGGATCGTCACGAGGGTCCCGAGGGACACCAAGAGGGGCGGCACCACGAGGACGAGGCTTTCGTGGAAGGGGAGGACGGACCCCAGCGCGCCCTCCCAGAGGACACTGATACTGGAATTATAGCACCAGTTCCAGCTCCAACTACCCCCAGCAAGCTTATACCGCTACGGAGGGGGGACGTCAAGACGAAGACACCGGCTCAGGTGAGCGTGTTGTCGTCGTAGACTGACGGGAGGAGAAGAGAGAGGAAAATAAGAGAGAGGAGATAAAAACTGTTCTTTTTAATCCGACAGTCACAGTTATGCCTACTGTTGCTGAACAGGATACGAACGGTTCCGTTCCTCCTAGACGTGAAGGTGAAGGCACACAGCCTCACAAGCCTCAAGGTAAGCACTTGCTAGTTCATCCTTCGAGAGCTAATATGATAAATGATGCGAATAGGAAGGCGAAGAAGGCGATGGAGGAGAGGAAGCAGAAACCAAAGGCTAGGTCTCCTCCTACGAAGAAGCAGCGGACCGTACCCCCGCCAAAGGACTCAATAGTCTCTGCTATAGACACGAGTACACTCGGTGTACCAGACTCTGTCCAAAAGACACTCGAGATACCGGAAGCCCCGGAGACTCAAGAAGTTAAGTTGGCGGAAAAGGGGGGAGAACGAGAAGAGGACAAGGAACTTGAGCTTAGACTCAAAACCCTAGAACGAAAAATTCATATGCTAGCGGCTAGTTTACATAGACCAGACGCGCTATGCTATACTGACCTCTTTTGTGAAACTTTACAAACCACATTAAAAGTTGGTAATGATACGATGGCGAATATTAATATTGTCGGCCAGAAGTTTTTGAATAGTCACCGGACATGGGTGGACAAAAACATTAGAAAAACAAAGGGGACCCTAAAAGGGGTAGGCAGCCGTACGGAAATTACGGGCATCGTCACATTAATTTTCAAATTGAAATCCGGTCGAGTATATCGTGCGGACCTCTATGTTGTCCCCGATTACCACGGTTCAATCCTGCTGTCGTATGACCAATTGGCTACGATGGGGGCTGTGATCGATTGCGCCGCACGGCGGGTGATTTATGGAGTGAAGAATGGAGAGGAGGAGGATATTAATCCGATGACTGCTACTGACTCATACGAGGCTTTTGAGCTGAGTCTAGCAACGGAGAGGAAAAAGTTGGCCTTCGTACATGAGGCAACTGAAGCCTATGTACACCCCTATGTCACAGTGCCGGAGGAACTGACCTGGACCGACAATTGGGAGACGGAGATGCAGGAGTATACGGTTACGATTCCCGCATGGGACAGAAAGTCTATTGATGACTTAGTCGTAGCGCGTAATGAGGAGATAATATGTGTTGCGAAACAGTGCCCGTCGTTGGCCAGATTCGCAGAAGGTGGCGGGGCAGATGTCCATATTACTAATGGCTACTGTTACCATGCGAAGGTGTCAGATTAGAAGAGAGAGGCGTTTGTGCCAAGGAGGAAGGGGCGTATCCCCGATACTCCAGCGGATGACATTAAAACTTTTATCACGAACTTTTGGGGCGATGTGCCTACCTGGCCGCGCTCATTAACTGAAGTGAAAAAGTGTCTACGGACTCTATTTGAGAGTAACAAGCCGTATACTGTCATTCTGCCATACAATGAGAAGGCGATCTGGGCACAGGAGATAAGGGACCGGCTTATTGATCATCCTATACCTGTTCCTTCTCGCAAGCAACAGTTAGTGGTGGCTTGTCGACTCGGGTCTCGGGAGCAGAGCAGTGCATACAAGCAAAAGCTCAGAGCCCAGGACAAGTTGAAATTGATACCTCAAGCTTTCACATGCTTTGATGGTTTCTACACCCGTAAGGCTCCGATACAATACGCGAACCTTATTGATATGCTTGTCGGGCTGGGTCATGATGATGAGCCGGACACAGTCACGTATGAAAGAACGGGACTAGACGATTTGTCCCTCCCGCACCCCCATACCGCATGGTATACGGACACAGCAGCGTGTTACGCCCGCTGGCACAGCATGGGTATACACGAATGTTTATGTCCCGGAGCTGACCGGCACATGGGCGGGCTTCGAGGATTTAGCAGCTGAGCGCGAGGCCCAAATCTTGCTGCTGCGGAAGCAGGATGAATCATGGCACGGCTTTGACCAAACCTACCTATGTCGAAGGTTCCGAAACTTCTGGCTGACAGGTTGGATCGGGGCGAAGACATCACCATTATACTCCCAATACACCCCACCGTGATGTGGTGGAGGGATGTATTGGATAGGGTGGTCGATGACCCGATACCGATACCTAGTCGACAGGCTAAGCCACTCATGGCATTCCGATTAGGATCAAGGCAGGATGGTCTGGCATACAGAACCAAACTACTGACCCGAAAGGTAGATGACATGCGGGAGATTGCCTTTCAGATCTTTCCGGGGTTCTTTCACAAGTCGGCAGCGAAACAATACACCGATATATTAATAGAACTTCAGGAATTTGCAACATGGGACAACCAGTCCATCACGCGATACCCAGGCAGGGACGCGAAGGATGAGGTTGAGGATCCGGACTCCATCTTAGAACCCGGATGACCCGAGAGACCAGAAACCGGTCGAAGAGATCATCGACGAAGTCGTGGCACGACAGTCAGGGTCACCAGACTTTGTTCGGGGTCTCAAGGGTCAGTTTCTGAAGAATAAGACACTGTTTGGACCCCTTGTAGCCGGCGGGGTGAAGCACACCGCTGCTAAGATAGAGCGACAAGTGGGACAGAAGATGCCTCGTCTCCACGGATCGCGCCTCAGTTACAAGGAGGAGCAGATCTGCGAGGAAATAATCCAAGATATGTTGGCTAAACGGCTAATAGTTCGAACCGTCATGGTCGGAGTTCCGATCACCGGTTCGGCTTGCGCCAAAGCCGGATGGCAAGCAATGATTTTGCATCAACTACACGAGGCTCAATAAGATCATCAAGAGCGTCGAGGCACCAATACCCCGTATGCGGGATGGCCTCAACCGACTCCGGGATGCTAAGGTCTTTACAAAGCTAGACTTGAAGAATGGATTCTGGAACATCCCTTTGGATGTGGAGAGTCGGTCGGCGGGAGACTGTACCAGTGGACAGTCCCCCCGATGAGATTGAAAACCGCCCCGGCTATCTTTCAGGATTGCATGAATCAAGCTCTGTCCGACCCGAAGTACGGTGATCCGAAGTTCACCGAAACTTACGGACATGCTAACCAGTATAGCTTTTGTTACATCGATGATATCGTTATTTATTCAAAGACAGAAGCGAAGCACCTGGCTCACGTGTCGGACATCTTGAAACGCCTAGAAGCCTTCTGCCTCAGGTTGAACCTAGAGAAGTGTTCGTTCGCTAAGGACCACATCGATTATCTAGGGTACAGAGTCAAGGATGATGTAATAGTGTTGAAGCCGGAGAAGCGGGACGCTATCCGTTCCCTTCCACGCCCAAACACACGCACGCACAGCGCTGCACTCCTTCCTCTGTATGGCACAGGTGTACTCGGAATTTATCCCGAACTTCCAGGACTTTGTCAAACCATCATAGTACGGGACTTCTGCCTTCACGGCGACCCGGATGGCAAATGGCCGCCAAAGGCGGCGGAGGTATACACGAAGCTAAAGGAGGCGTTGACACGAGACCCCCTCACAGAGGGCGGATCGGTCTTGGTTCTCCCCGACTTTGAGAAGCGTTTTGTGGTGGAAACCGACGCGTCGAAATACGCGGTCGGGGCCGTCTTACAACAATACGACTCTGACCACAAACAGTTGAGACCGATCATGTTCGTCAGCAAGAAGTTGACGCCCGAACAAGTCAACTACTGCACCAGACAACGCGAAGCGTTGGCGATAGTTTGGGCGTTCAGTCGGCTGAGGGAGTACTTGTGGGGTGCTCCGAACATATTGGTTCAAACAGATCACGCCAACCTTAGATGGCTCATGGACAGAGAACATACGGGACGACTGGCCCGATGGCAGTCGGAGCTGGCCTTGTATGATTTCACCATCGAGTACATTAAAGGTAAAGAAAATACGGTCCCAGATAGCCTATCACGGATGCCTCGGGTGAAAGGCTCTGTAGGCGACGGATCAGACCGCTTTGCATTAGAAACTCCCACGGCCTGCCTAGTCGGATGGACAGCCGATGATGCATCACGGACAAGTCCGAAGGCTACACGCCGTGGCAAATACAAGCGTGGCCTAGGATGGTGCTGGATTACCCATTCGATCTACAGCACGGTCGAATCCCCCTACGGGTGTGGGATGAGATAGTAGCCGAGGGCATAGCGACCCATCTCATCGGGGCACCACCACCAGGCAAATGTAAGAATGCCAAATTGGG
>WBZZ01005750.1:95000-245623 GCA_019918135.1 Paulinella micropora | reverse complement strand
TGCAAGGATTTTGCACAGTGTATGTGCCTCTGGCCTTAGCGTGTACAGAACACAGCTTACACTTGGCACCCGTTTCGTCTTTGTAGTTGGCGGTTTTTTTGGCATCCGGCGGGCAGTCGAGACAGAGCGGCCTGTCCTGGCCTTCTTCTTGGTGGTTCGCTCATGTCTGTTTTGTGGCAGTGTCACGGCCGCGACCGTTTCTTTTTTTAAAGCTTGTTTTCAAATCGAGATTCGAATTAAAGGAGGTCGGCCGGGCATGAATTGTCAGAAACGATTCACTCAGCTGTTTTTCGTGTGCAATTTGGGGAAAATCTCAAAAAGAGTTTGTGATTTCCCGGAAACTTCATTTTTTCTCACACGTCCGGGCCGGCCGGTGCCGCCACTGTCTCGTCTGGACACCTGACTGGGAAGTATAGGATACACACGCACCCGATCACCCCGACCACTAAGACGGTGATGATTGCTATCACGAGCGGTTCCATTTTTCACTTTTGCTCTCTTTAATTAGAATACATAATCTAAGAATTTTTAAACCGAGGCCACCTCCAGGCTACCGTTACTTTCGTGAAGAACTTGAAGTACGCCGAATAGATCGTAATATCATACAATCCGTCTACCACGCCGCGTTTGCCCGACGTGGTGGCTGTGACAAGCATCTCTTCTTGGGCGTTGTAAGTAGCCGCGGACGTGTCGGGCGCCTGCTGGAACTTCAGCTTCAGCTGGTGGAAGTCACCGCGGGACCAGAGCACGGGCTGGTCGTTCAGGTCCGTGACGGACGCGGTGTACTCCATCGCCGCACTGACCTCCCAGTCGACCGTGTTGGTCGCGCCAACTCGTGTGTTACTAAACTTGATCTTGACCCCGCACGCGCGCAGCCAGCTCGAGCTAGCCAGCAAGGTGTTGAGGTTCGTCATCGCGGCGTGGCGGGCGACGTGTAGCGCCGGTCGGTAATTCTGGCAAACGTGAGGTCAGAGTCGATATCAAGGACGGCCACCGTCACGCCCTTGAAGTCCACGGTCAGGCGGTTGGTGTCGTTCAGGGCAAACACCGCGGTGTTGGCATACCAAGCCCCGTACTTGTGCGTGACGGTCGCGGCGCGAGGCGCGGGGCCGGCGTTGATGACCAGTCGCTCGCGGTTGCTCACGAAGGTCTTGTAGCCGTCCATAATTCCGTCCAACATTCCCTTGGGGTCGTTGCTGAACGGGATGAGGTACGTGCCGTTAGACTTCAGGTAGGAGCTGCGCACTAGTTGACCCATCGTCTCCTCGCGAAAAAGCGCTCGTCGATCGGGGTCCCTTCGCCCATCTGCGATCTGCCGTGCACGTCTTCTAAATCAATTGTCGTCGCGTCGCCCAACATGTCGTAGGTCATCAAGCGCCCCATGTTGTCGTACGTGTACTGCGGGTAGTAGGTCGTGGCGTCTCCGTACGCGGTCTGGTCGCCTGATTTGCGGATGAAGACAAACAGCCCGCCTGAGTGGTGGGAGAATCGGTCCAGGTCAATCGCCAACCGGTCGGAGGGCTTGATGCGCTGGGCGTAGGCCGTGTACTGCACAAAGTCGATATACTTCTGCTCGGCGACCTTGCCCTGCTTCAGCGGGCTCCTGCCCAGGTGCATCCCGTTCGGCAGCTGCGTGCAGCCCGTGATAACGCGGATCTCGCTCAAGCTGGCAGTGCAAGGCACGGCGGGCGCGGACTGGCTGTTGACTGCCGACTGGGCCGCCACGAAGATCGAACCTCTGGGATAGAACCTGATTTCAAGGTCGCCACGCAGCGTGCTGAGGTCCAGGTCCATACCGTTAATCCAAGTGTGCAGCAGGGGCAAGTAAAAGTACTGCTCGTCGTTGTTTTCCCACTGGCGGCCGCTGACCTTGCCCGTCTTGGGGTCCATGTTGACCATGTCGGCGATCTGGTCGATGGCCTCTTGCGACAGCGTGTTGAGTATCAGTTGCATCATGTCGCCGTGGTACCGCGCGATTTCAGTTCCCGTCAGGCGGTCGATGTACTCGATGCGCTCGAACCACTGAGTGGTAGGCAAAACACGCGAGTCGGTCGGCTGGCTGCCGCTGGTCGTGAACGTGATCTTAAAACGCAGGGTCGCATCGTGGATCGCGCCGGACTGGTTGTTCTCGAGGATAAAGCTAAAAAAAGCGGTGTTGCTCAGCGCCGAGGTCGCGGCGGCTGGCGCCATGACCGTCTGCGTCCAGCAAGGGCGGGCATTGATCGCGCGGGCGTGCTCGGGATCAATCACGATCTCCTGGCCGTTGCGCGCCCTCTTGCCGGTGGCGACTTTTTGCTGCTTGCTAGCAGGGGGCACGACGACGGTGGCGGAAGACATCGTCGTTGCAGTATAATATTAAGGACAAAGAAGATTTTTTTTATTTTTTCAGGATCATGACGGCCCCGATCGCCGCGGCGCCGACCGCCAAAGGCAGCGCCATGGACTTGAGGCCGCCCTCGGCGTTGTCGCCCAGCTGCTTGGTGGTGTCCATCGCTTCTTTCGGGATGTCGGTCACCTTGTCGATCTGCTTGCCGAAAAAGCCGTGACTGACTTGAGAGTGCTGCCAAACTGCCGCAGCCCTTCGCGGGTCCGCTCCCTCCTCTCCGCCTTTCTGCGCCCTATGCGCTGTTCGGTGGCGGCGCGGGCGTCCTTGCGGGCGGCCTTCTTGGCCGTGTGCCGCTCGTGCCTTTCTCGCGTGCGCTTGCCCATCTTTCTTAATTAAACTTGATAAGTCACGAAAATTAAATTTTTCATTTTTTATTTAAAAGACAATGACTTGGCAGATGCGTTCCATGACTTGCGCAATTTGTCCCAGGAACTGAGCGTCCTTGGCCAGACTTTGCTTGGCCAGAAATCTTTGCTGCAGCTGTTGCAGGGCGGGAGTCGGAGCACGAGTCTTGGCGGCCAGCTCAAACCAGATGCCAGCTTCGCTCTGGACGTACGCGGCGAGCTTGCCGTCCTTGTAGGCAGGCAAAAAGAACTTTTCAACGGTCGCAACTTGCTGCTCAAGACCTAAGTTCCACTGCATCCGCAGGTCCTTGCTCTCGCCTGCAGACAGCAGCCCCCAGTTGTCCAGCACAGTCTCCAGGTCCGCAAAGAGCTTCTGCAGCGCTTGGCGCTTGGTAAGGCCGCCGGAGGAGGTCATCGAGCGTCACGTAGTGTGTGGGCAGCGGCTTGTCGAGGTCGCACGAGATTGATGGGCGCAAGAGCCGCTTGCAACAGGCGCGCACACAGCCGACCACGATGATAGCGGTTGTAACGATCAGAGCCCAGGCCAGCAGAGCTTCCTCTTCCACTGGCATTCTTCACTCTAGACTAGCTACACAAGATTCTTTTTTTAGAAGCGGTAGTGTCCTTGGCCCGCGGGGTTCAGGTAGCCTTCGTAGAAGTACTGACTAAACACTTCCGAAAGTGCGCCGACCAAGAATAGCTGCTTGACCGCGTCGCTGTCGCCTACCATCCCGATCTGACCGCGGCCCATGAGCCTGGGCAGCATGGCAAACACAGGCCTCCACCCGCCACGTGCACGGCCAAGCTAGGATAAGAGGCCAGCCGCCCTTCCTTGGTGCGGTTGAGGACTCTGCTTTGAATGAGGTCAATAGCAGTGGCGGTCACAAAGGCCACGACGCCAGGCCGGTGCTCTTGCTGACCTGCACTCCGCTGAGGCCCGGGACGGCCGAAAAGCTAAAAACTGCCGGCCCCTGGAACACGACCGGCGCGGCCGCGTAGGCGAAAGCAGCCGCAGCACCGGACCGGGCAAAGTTCTCGAGGGAAAACAGATCGCTCGCGACTTCGGACATTCCTTTCTGGAGAGATGTTTAATTGGCGCACAACAAAATAATTTTTTTTTAAATTATTCAACTGCTCTTCTTCTTTTCCTCCTCTGGCGCGGGCGCGTCCAGGTTGACCTTTGCGCCTGCTGGACAGAGCATGGTATTCTTGGCGTGCGTGATGGCGGCCGTCTGTGCAGTCAACAAAGCTAGCTCGGTCATAGGGTCCAGGCGCTGCAGGCCGATGCCAGCTCGCAGCTTGGCCCGCTCCAGCAAGAAGCACCACCGGTCGTTGGCAAAGCAGGCCTCTGTCGTGCCCGCGATTTGGTAACGCGACCGGTTCGCTACCAGGTTTTCGAGACAGACGAGCCCTTGCTTGAGCACGGCATCCGCCAGCTCGCCGCTCAGTTCTCCCTCGAGCACTTCCTCGACTTCGTCCAACAACAGCGGCAGCTTCTGCCTCGGCAGCCTGCGCAGGGCCTTCGGATCGCAGTTGATGTGCGCCTTCTTGAGCTTGGGCCCGATCAAGGCGCTGCGTCCATAGGCCACGAGAAGCTTGTAGTTCGGGTCATCGCGTAGCACGGGGTCTTCGGTTGCCGCTGATGAGGTTGTAGCTCCTCCCAAACGTCTCGCGAGGCTCGTCTGTGAAGGATTGGTCGTCCCGCGCCGTTTGGCGGGCGGGGGAACGACGGGAGCGGCAACAACAGGCGGCGGCTGTTCGACCGGGGGCTCTAGGTTGGCGAAAGGGTCGGTCATCGCGCTTTCGTTGTAGGTAGGCTAGGAGGAAAAAATTTACACGATCGGCCTCACACCCCCTCCTCGTTGATGGCTGACCAACCACGCACGGAACCGTTCTGGCGGTCGACCCAAGACACTGACGGGATCTTGCTCCATTGCTCGTCGCGGATCTTGGCAGCCTGGTATTGTTCGATGAAACCCGCTACATTCATGCAGCCTTCCCACGAATTCCCGTGAGTTCGACGAAGCTCCGTCAGCCAGGGCAGCATAGCGCCATCGTCCCATACCTTGGCGTCTGCGTCCGCACAGTTAGTCGTGCAGAATTCGCGTCCGTAGACAGAGGTGATCTCGGCGGGCGTGCCCACGAGCAGGACCGCTCCCTTGTACCAAGGAGCCAGCGAGTTCTGTGACAGGCGCTGGGCCACGTCCTTCATGCCTTGATAACACCCTCACCCCCTGCCGCCCCGGCCGCCGACAAGGCCGAGTAGATAATTGAACTTGTAGCAAGGGAATCAGTTTGAATGATCGGCCGGGTCTCGATACCATGCTCGACCTGGTTGGTCTGGGCGGCCGAGGACTTTTCGTCCGAAGTATTCACGAGGGGGACAACGGGGCCTCTGTTACCACTCATGGCGACTGAGACTGTTAGTAGTTAATCTGCCCGACAAGAAAAAAAATTTTAATTATTTGCAGCCGCCAAGCAGCTGCTGCTCGCAACGGGCGGCCTGTTCGGGCGTTACTGCTAGCAAGATGGTGGCATCGGCGATGGCCGGCTGCTTGAACACTTTCTCGATGGACGCTTCGGCCACGGTAATCTGCAGGACCTCGATGGCCTTTCTTTCGGCGTCCTCTTGGTGTAGGCGTTTCTGTCCCGCGACGTGCGCCTGTTTTTCGTTGATTTTGCCCAGGGCCAGCGCCAAGGTCGGATCAAAAAAAGCCAGGTGTTGCATTTTTTCTCTCCTTGTTTTGGCAAGCAGTCAGTTTATTTTTTTCAGTGAGTGCCCCTGAACGCATGCGCGATCTGGTCCGCGTCGAGGACGCTCTTGAGATCGGACAATGCCTCCCGTATTTCTTCATTGTCTTTTTGCTGGATAGCCTTCTCGAGTTTCTGGGCCCTCTCTTGCTGGAAATCAGTGAGGTTGTTAGGCAAGGCACGCAAAATCCACAGTGCCGCGTCTGCAGCAGTGGCATTGGTGCCGAGAAGCTCACCGACATTGCCGTACTTAAACTCTTGCGCCAATTGGTACTTGCCATTATCTGACCACTCGATTTGTGGAGGTAAACGGTTCGTGTCGCTGGTCACGGCGTATGCCAGGAGGTTTTTCACCGTGCCCGTTGTCATGTCTGCTCCTGTCAGCAGAAGCCTGCCGGTGCCTTCTGTCAGGCCACCTAAGCCCTCTATGAGTTTTACTCCTGCGCCCCCGAGTAGCTTGCATCCTTCGCTTGCTACGCTGCCCACGCCCGTCGCCAAGCTGCCTATACCACCCCCAAGGCCTGGTGCAGCGCTGCTGGCTGCGCTGCCGATCGTAGTGCCGACCACGTCGGTGGAGCCACCATCAAGAGCGCCGATCAAGCTGCCAACCCCTCCACCGACGGCCGCGATCGTGCTCAGCGCACTGGCAACCTTGCTGGCGCCGAGTGCATTTCCGACCTGGATAGTCAGGACCTTTTGCTTGTGCTTAGCCAGCTCTTTCTGTTTTTGCGCCAATTGTTGTTTGGACATTATCCCTTTTTGTTCCGCCTCCGCGAACTTGCTCTCGGCCGCGTCAATCTGGGCAAGCATCGCACTCTTGGCCTCCTGTAGCTTGGCGGCGTTGGCTTTCGTAGCTACTTTACTCTTGAGCTCGCTCATCTCCTTGGCGTCCTGTGCTGCCTTTGCCGTCAATTTGTCCAGATTTGCAATTTCCTCCTCGGCCTTTTCTCTTTGGACCTTGGCCTCTGCCTCTTGCTTGGCGGCTTGGGTAGTGGTTTCCAACAAGTCTCCCTCAACATCCAGCTTCTTCTTGCTTGACTGGTTAAGCTTCTTTTCTGCTTCCGCTTTCTCGGCCTTCGCTTCGGCGAGCTCTTCTTGTTGCTTAGCCTTCTTTTCCGCGGCGACGGCCTCGGCCTTTACCTTGGCCACTTTATAGCCGTGTTTTTCCTCTCCGTACAGCTCGGTGGCCTGGTGCATCGCCACTGCCACGTCGATTGGTCGGGGCTATATTCGTTGAGCGCTACTTGCAGCCGGGAGAGAGCAAGGTTGAGTGCCGGACTAGGAACCAGAACGCCGGCCGTGGGCTCGAGCAGTTTGTCTTTCCATTTGGTAAACGGGTCTGATCCGCCCATTATGGTAGAAAGAAACGAGCCAAAGTTTGTGTCCTTGGTAGCCTGGAGGAGAGTAGCCGCGTCGGCCCTGGTTTGTGGCGTAACGTACGGCGGCATGCTCTTGTGCGGCTTTGTTGCGGCCGCCGCGGGCTTCTTGGTGGGAGGAGGGGGCGGCTCGTCTTCTTCCTTGCCCTCCTCCACCTGGCCGTCCTCGCTCTCTTTTGGACCCTCCTCCTTCGTCTCCTCTGCTTTTGGGGGCTCCTTGTCCTCCTCCTTCGTCTCCGCTGCCTTTGGAGGCTCTTCTTCGTCCTCCTTCGTCTTCTCGGGTTCGTGCTCTTCCTCCTCGGTCGCACCCGATTCATCCTCCTCCTCTTCCATCTTCTCCGGCTCCCCCGCCTTCGGCCCTTCTTCCTTCTCCTCTGTCTTCTCCTTGTCATGCTCCGTGGCCTTCGGCCCCTCCTCCTTCTCTTTTGCTTCTGCGGCCTTCGGCTCCTCCTCCTCCTTCTCCTGTTCTACTGCCTTCGGCCCTTTCGCTTCTTCTGTCTTTGCGGGCACTGCCATTGCCGGCGCAGCCTCTGCTGGCTCCAGCAGCTGCATGGCCGTGCCGAGGCCAGGATTTGCGTAGTGCATGAGGCTGCGGGCCTTGGCAGAGACTGCCACGGGGCCCTGGTTTTCCGGCCGCTTGAGCCGCTTCGGCATGGGCGATTCATCCAGCCAGGCCGGCCTCTTCCGAGAATTGCCTGCTACTACCGGCCGGGTGCTGATCCATGGACAGCCAGGCGTAAACATCTTTCTTTTATTGGACAAGCAGAGAAAAAAATTTCGCTGTATCTGTCACGCGGCCAGTGTCTATTATCTCTTTTCTGGCTTCTAGCTTGGCTTTCTTGCTTCTCATTTCCTTGGCATCATCTGTATCTCCCCAGGCGTCTTCTTCGTCCTTGATGTCTTTCGTTAGCTTGGTTATCGCTTCGCCTAGCCTGTGCGACCAGGCCCTTAGTTTCTCTTCTTGTTTGGGAGTCTTGTTCGCTTGGTACGCCGCCACCTTGTCCTTCGCTTCCTGTGTTTTTTGGTCGACGACGACGCTGCTGCTGCTGCTGCTGCCATCGCCGCCGTTGAGTGATGCGTTATTTTGGCCATGGCCGAGCTCAGTGCGCCCGTGAGGCCGCCGCCTGCTGCTTTGGCGTCGGGCTTTTGTGTTTTGGCGTCCGGCTTTGGTGCTTTTTTCAGTTGCTGCCTGCTTGATCTGAGACATTAGGTCTGGCTTAGCGCTGCTCTTTTTGTCCGTCTTGTCGTCGTCGTGCACTACGACAGCCGCGCTGCTGTCAAACGACTGGAGCACCGGCGCGGCTGGAGGAGTCTTCGCGTCAGCGGCGGGCGCGGCGGCCGCCGAGCTCTTCTTGTCGTCGTCGTCGTGCACAATGACAGCCGCGCCGCTGTCAAACGACTGTAGCACCGGCGCGGCGGCCGCCGAGTTCTTCTTGTCGTCGTCGTCGTGCACATGACAGCCGCGCTGCTGTCAAACGACTGCAGCACCGGCGCGGCATGCGTGGCCTTCGTGTCAGTGGCAGCTGCGGCAGTGGCAGCAGGCACGGTTGCTGGCGCGACCGCATCCAGCACGGCCGAGAGCTGCGGGTTGGCATATTTCATGATTTCCCTGGTCTTGGCCGCCATCTCGACCGACCCGCCGCCCACAAAGCCAGTGCGCTGCTTCTTGAAGGAAACAGGCGCATCGCTGGTAAAAGCGCGGCCGGCATGCCTCTTGCGCCAGGGCTTCATTTTTGGGTCGAACTTTTTATCAAACTGTCTGGCGGCGAAAATAAAAAAAAAACTGCTACTTCTTCTTACTGACAACGGGTTTCTTCTTGGCCGGCTTCTTCTTGGCCTTGTTGAGCGCTGCCTTTACCACGGCCTTCGCCGGTTCGGCTTGGTCGACTAGCAAGCGCGTCCTGTCACTCAAGACCAGTGGCATATCTTTTTTTTTAATATTCGGGGAGAAGTTTTAAAAAAATGATGCAGCAGCAGCAGCCGGAAGGCCCGGTCGACCGGCTGCCGGAGCCGGAACAGCAGCTTGGCGAGAAGACAATCGAGGAAAAGATACTGGACTATGTCGACAAGCAGAAAGACAAGGGCAAGAAGAAGAAGCAGCAGCAGCCGGCAGAGCAGCTGCAGCCGACCGAGTTCAAGCGGAACATCGAAGTCTTCTACCCGCGCGAAAAGGGAGCGGGGCAGCTGTTCGTGCTAGTCGGAAATCGGAGACGCGGCAAGACACATTTCCTGAAATGGCTCTGTACAGCCTGTGCGCGCGCAAGAAAGACCCTTTCCAGTACGGCCTGGTCATGGTTCGTACAAAATTCAAAGCAGCTTACAGTTTCCATTTTGCGAGCGAGCAGCACTGCAAGATCTACGAAGGGTTCCGAATGGACATCCTGCAGAACTACGTGGAAAACCTCAAGAAGCGCTATCCTGGAGAACAAGTACCTCGAGCCTAGTTTTATCGTTTTTGATGATTTGGTCGGGATCATCGACAGCACAGATCGATGGATGCAGAACTTCTTTGGTACATACCGCCATTAGAATATAACAATATTTATCGCGGTACAGTACTTGACGGGCCGCAACTCAGTGAGTCCCGATTATGCGCGAACAGACCAGTCATTGCATCATGTTCAACTCGAAAGTGCAGCGGACCCTTACCAATTTGTGGGAGAATTTCGGCCAACTTTTCCCGAAAAAGGAATTCTTAGCTCACTTTGCTCAATGCACGGACGAGCGCAACGTGGGGACGCGTCATGCGGCGATGGTTTATCACGAGCACATCGACCGGCTCGAGTACAACTACAAGTCCTGGCTTGCTCCAGCTTCGCTGCCAGATGCGAAGTGATCTTGCAGCGGGCCGACCCGCCCAAGCCGCCGAGCCGCGCGGACATCCAAAAACAGGAGCGCCTCGAACAGCTGGCGTACCACGCGCCGAGCTGGCTGCCGACTTCGCTCAAGGGCATGTCTCGCCAAGAGCGAGAAATGATGCAGCGCATGCTGTTTTACGGCGACCGCGCGAGACAGCGCCTGAGAAAGGACGGGAAGACCATGGCCCAGCGGGACAAGGAGATCCTCCAGAAGCTGGACCAGCAAACCCGGGACGCCGAAAAGTTGGCAGCAGAGCGGTTTGCGCAGCAGAACCAGCTGCAAGCTGCACCGTTCAAGCCCAATTTCATGTACACGAACGCCGGCACCACGGTCAAGCCGCTCCCACCCGTCATAGGTAACGGTCCGCCTGCCAACGGTTACGACAGCTCTTAAAGCGGGAAAAGGGGATGGGGCACGCTTGGCCCATTATATCAAGGGGAGGGTGGTCACAGCGGCCACAAAAAACAAATAGTTCTATCCCTTATAGTTAAAAAGTCAAAATGATACTAGCCGCACTACCAGCTGATCTCTTGGTGGAAGTGCTTTCTTACCTCCGCGTCGGCGAGGTCGCGCACACGATCCGTCACCTCAAAACGCACACGAGCCGGTTCGCGCGCGGCCGGTGGAAGCGGCGCAAAGTGCAGAACGGCGAGCTGTCAGGCCTGCACAAGTTCCTGAACGCTACTTTTAATTACAGTATCAAGTCGCTGCCGCGCCTCATCAATGCCGTGTCGCGCAAGAGCGAGCACGTCTGCTTTGCCTGCACCCAAAAGAGGACGGTCGAGGGCTACTGCGGCACCTGCTTCGTGTTCCACCACCGCGACCGGGTGATCACGCCCTTTGCCGCGTGCAGGCGCATGGGCCGCACGTCTTTTCCTGTGCCCAGGACGACACGAGACTCCGTCATGGCGTTAGCGTACGTACCGGCCTACCGCTTCCGGCTGGCGTACGAGGACGCGGGCTGGCCGGTGCTGCAAGTAGACAAGTGGACCAGTTATTTATGGCTGACGGGAGCAGAAGAGACTGCCGCCCGGTTCAAGCCCCGGTTCAACAGGGAGCTGTACATTACGGATTTTTAAATCTTCTTGATTTTTTAATTAAAACGAAAAATGCTCTGCGACGCTCTCAAGTTCGTTTTCGTTTTCCCCGTCCTGCTCGTAAGTCAGAACAGGGGTCAGGAGCTTGAAAGGAGGCACTGCCTCTTCGTCGGCGTCAACTGTACTAACTGTCTCGTCCAGAGCAGGCTGGAGCATGCTTGTTGTGTCTGGAGCGAACTGTCCAAGAATTGCAAATCCGTCGCGGACGCCCTCGAGATAGCCCACAGCAGCGGCGACGCTTGGTTCAAGGGGCTTGTTACTGACCCTGGGCTGTGTCCGCCGTGAGGACCGCACGTTCCAGTCCGACGCAAACAGGCCCATGACCTCGACTGCTATTTCGGGCGCGCAGACCCACGTGCCACAGCGCTGGCCGCGCTGTTTCGGGAATTTGAATCTCGAAATGTGACTGTTGGTTAGCCGGTAGGGGTGTAGCTGGAGGTGCCTACGGATTCGTTCCGCGCAACGGCTAGGAGTCAAAAAAGGAAACGTTTTCCCGGCAAAATCAACGAGCGAAATTTTCCCGTCAGGTGCCACTCGGCACGGTTTGTCGCAACTCATCGTAATTTGCGGCACGGCAAAAAAAATTGCAAGGGCTTCGACCTTGCTCTGCTTTTTCACTTTCTGACTTCAATAAAAGTCAGATTATGAGCTTTTGGTTCTTGAATCTCTTAACACAATTGTGTAAACCGCGTGATCTGAGCGGCTGGTGTAGGATCAGCCGTATCAAGGGCCGTAGCGGCATGACTAGCGAAACGGTAAGAGGCTTTCACGGAAAAAATAGAATCGACAGTCCCGCGCCAAAGACCGGGCCGGCGCAGTTCTGCGGCATGGTGCTGCAAATTTGCCGCGAAAAATTCAAGTGCTTGGCGGCGTAACCGTTCGGCTCTGGTCTCGCGGGGCAGCTGTGTGAGCCTAGGTGGGATTACGTATTTCAGGTCACCCAGGACCCGGGCATAGTCCGAGGCCAGCCTTTCGCCCTGTTGCACAATGGCCTGCACAATCTTGAGCAAGTCCGGCTCGTGCAGTGAGGGCACTGCCTTGCTCATCACCTTGATCTTGTCATAAAACATCTGCGTTTTGAGATTGCCGATCCCTTCTTCTTTGTTTTCGTACTCGAGCGTGTGCCCCAAAACCCGGCTGAAAAACACCGGCCGGGCCACGAGCGACTGGTTGCAGTAAAGTTCCCAGGCCACGTTGGCGTAGATGGCTCGCAGCAGGTGCGGGTAGCTGATGCGGAACTCGCTGTGGGCGCGCTCTTGGTAGAGGTGTGTCAGGTCTTCGAACGTATTCTTAAATCCTCCGCCTTTCATGGCCGCGGACACTTGGCTGTTAGGCAACACTTGGCTGGGCCGTTCGATATTCTTCTTGTGGCCGGCGTTCACCAGGGACTTCATCCAGGGCAGCGTGCTGACCTTCATCTTCTTGGCGGGCGGCATGGCAATGGGCTGGTTGTCCTCCTCGGCCAGGATCTCTGCTCGGTGCGTCGTCCAGCTCAGGTAATCTGACTTGGGCCTGTCGCCTTTAAGCAGCATGCTGGCATCAGGCGCCATTTTCGCTCTGTGCTTAAAGTGGTTTTCGGTGCAGTAGATTATGTGCCGGTAGATTCTCAGCAACCCGGCCGACAAGGCAGTGGGTAAAGCGATGGGTTTGCCGACATAGATAAAGTCTTGGTAATCGCTTTGCTCGTCCGGGTCCCGTCGCGGGTCCGCTCCCTTTTTCGCCGCCCGGTGTTGCAAGACATGCTTGTTGCGGCCGATCTCCGTAAACGTTATATACTAGTCGTCCTCCACCGGCAAGAACTCGCTGAACTTCCACAGCTCGGCCATGCGACAGCCAAGGATAGACAGTAACAGAAAGGACTGCAGGGCCCACAGCGGGTGCCTCTCGCTAGGCGCAAACGGGCCGTCGTTGGTGCGCTTAGCTTCAGCCGACTCAAAGCAGTCTGCCTCCGCGAGCATTGCTCGGTAGAGCTCGTCCAAGAACGCGCACCAGGGGTCCAGGTAGAGCACGTGCCTGTTCTTGAGGTTGGCCATGGTCGCTTTGCTGGTCTGCAGGGCTCCTCTGGCGTTCACGTCCCTGTCGCGGAAGTAGCTGCCTCCTTCCGTGAACCACCTGCGCACAAAGTCTTCTCCCCAGACACAGCGCGAGGGCTGTTTGGATTTGTCTTGTACCTCTTTCACCGAGGCCAAGATCAGCCACTCGACTACAAAGTCAGTGTAGTCTCTGCTGCGTGAACTCAGCCCTGGCCTGGCCGCGTCTACCAGGTCGTTGATGAACGGCAGGAACTGCTCCACGTCTCGCCGCAGCCTCAGCAGAGTCGCACAGAAGGCCAGCAGGCACGTAGGGAAAGGCCCTTCTGTCTTGGTCACGATCGATTTGATCCACCTGTCTTCGTCGCCGAACAGGACCTTGCGCAGCGTGGTGGTCTTGCGGCCTACCACGTCGGCGGAGCTGGCGGGGAAAAGCAGGCCGCCGCCCTCTTGCTCCACGATGATAAAGTTCAACTCCGAGGCCTTGCTTCTCTTGAGCAGCTTTGTCTTGTCCAGGCCGCTGTTCACGTACAGCAGGTGCGCAAACTGGTGGTCGTCACTGTTTTCTTTGGTCAGGAATTCCGACCAGCGACCCCGGCGTCCCGAGATGATCTTGGCCAAAATTGGCGAGGGCTCTTGGAAGGCCGGGTACACGCCGCACGCACAAAGGTGCATGCGGTCGAGCACCTGGTCCCGGTAACGGTCCCGCAGCTCAGCGAGGCTGGCCACGAAATTGTCCCGCAAGTCTACCCATTCCGCGGCACTCATCTTGGTCGTGAGAGGCAGTCGTTCCGGCCAGACCGGCACCGGCTTCTGGCCCGAGCGTATCTCCTCGAGCGTGGTGTTGTTAAAAGCGTCGATCACCTCCTGGGGCGGCCTGGGGTCGATCGTCACGACCGGACGGTGGTTGGGCTCCGCGCCAAGCCTGCCACTCGCGGCCCACTTTGCCATGATCTTCTTTCTTTTGTTTAATGACTATAGGGTACAAGATTTGTTTTTTCAGCAATAGCCGCAACACCCGCGGCCAGCATCTTTCTCTTTTTTTTCTTTTTCTTTTTCTTCTTGGCGTGGGGGCCAGACAAAAGATGGCTCGCGAGCGGGCGCGCGAGGCCGCTGCCGTTCAGTGAACCAGCCAAGGCAATGAAAGGCCAGCCCTGTTCTTCGCACACGAGCGCGAACATGGCGCTTTGGCGGTGGCGCGACTCGGCCTGTTTCAGTTCTGGCGCCTGTGCCGCTAGCCCTTCTTCGTCCATCAACAACAGGAAAGCCCGGAGAAGAGTCTGATAATTGACAAAACATCGGCGAGCCCACGCGTACCTCTCTCTCAGCTTCTTTAGCACTCGGGACCAGCAGGCGTCGACCTTTTTGAAGAGGCGTTCCAGCTCCTCCAGCGTTTGTTTGCTCGGTTCGCGCCGGCTCAGGCATAGCCTAACAGGTGGCACAGTTGGCTGGCTCGGTCGGTAGTCAGAGGGCCTAGCTTCTCCCTGCGCCAGATGTACGCGAGGCGAGCGGGCGTCGGGTTCTGCGCCCTCCATTTGTGATTCAGGCGCCGGGCCTGTGCTAACAAGGCCGGGCTGACACACGACGCAGATTGATTCACACCTCGCAGGTTGAAGGTCTCTCGTATTATCTGACGAAAGCTGCTCAGGCGAGTGTAGCCGACATGTCTGGGAGCGTGTTGCTCCCTTACCATCTGCCCATTGACCAGCCAGCATTGTGAAGCGTACAGCTCGTGCTCTGTCTTGACCAGGCCACACTTGGAGCAGTACGTACCGGTGGTTGCTAAGCTAAACGTCCAGTTGTGTTCGCAGGACATATATGAAAAGTGACAGGCCAGCAGAGAAAAAACTTACAAAGATTACAAACGTGGACGTTTAAGATTCAAGAGTTGAAACAACCAACGAAAATCAGAAAAGGGGACAAGAAAAGGCGCCCAGAAAAGATGGAGGGCACCGAATCGTACAAGGGCAAGTGTCTGCACTGTTCCTACGGCTGTGCCAGGGACGACGGCAGGTGGTACGGCTTGCCGATAGCCCACGCGGACGAAGAATTGTTCGTCTGGGGCCACTTTTGCTCTATGGGGTGCGCGGCCAAATTTGCGAAATATGGTATAGCCGAGACGCTGCGTTCGCGTGCAATGGACCTGCTACACTCGTCCCTAAGAGTCAATCTACACAAGCAGCTAGTGCAGCCCGCGCCGCCACGCCACGAGCTAGTAGATAACGGCGGACCGCTGGACATCTCGGCTTTCAGGGCCGTGGGACGGGTTGTGAATTGGTACGTGCCGGTGCACAGAAAAGAGACACAAAGAATTTTTTTAGCAAGCTCGCTGGCCGCAAGTACACGCTAAGGAGGCTTAAGCGCCTGCCTGGGATTCGTCTCTTCCTCTTCGGGTTCTTTCTTCTTGCGTTTGACCACCCTGCGCTGTTCACTCTCCTCGGCGGCGCTGTCGGTGGTCAGGGCGAGCGGCGCCAGCGTGGGCAGAGGGGGCGGCGATTCGGCGTCGGCCAGGATGGTGTACTTGAGCCACGGGCCGCCGTCCCGCTTGAAGACGAGGTGCAGCACGTTCGGGGCAGCGCCGACCAGCACCCGGCCAGTCTTTTTCTCCTGGAAAGCACACGATTTGAGTATCTTCTTGAGGACTTCGAGGGCGTAGACACACTCGCCGGCTTCGGTAGGCGGGTGTGACAGGTCCGATTTCAGCAGCGAGTCCTTGTCCTCCGCGAGCAGGGCGATGCCACCGAGCGAAGTGCGTGCCAGCCGACTTGCGTCCACTGCTCGTAAGGAGGATTCGGTACAGAGCCTGTCCCCTTCCACAAACAGCCGGCAGTGCGAATTGGATTTGGAATGATGTCGGATCACGGCGTTCAGGGCGGGGCCAGACACTTCGACGAGTCGGTCGACGTTGGTCCACTCGGTCGTTGGCAGAAAAGCAGCCTCCTGGGACACGAGCAGCGAGGTCAGGTCAGAGTAGTGCTCGAACGATTTGGCCTCGTTGTAGAACTTGACACAGAGCTTGTTGTCGACCGCGACTGAAAGTTCCAAGACCATGCCCTCGCGGAACGTGCTCAGCCAACAGCTCATTTCCTTCAGGTCAACGCTGAACACGCACTTGGGGAACATCAGGTTGACATAATCACCATTGGCGCCCGAGAAGGGGACCACGAACTGCCCGACCAGCCCGTCGGCCGCGCTGCAGAGCACGAGCTTGTCGACCGTGGCCTCGATTCGGGCCTCCAGCAACAGCGGCGACAACGAGTCGAGCGCCCGGCGGAAAGCAATCCCGTGGGTCTTGGACCTCCAAAGAAAACGAGTCATCATTTTTTGAGACGATTGTTCTGTTGCCACTTTTTTTTCTCTCTTTCTAATTAAAACTCTTAAATTGCGAGATTCGAGATTTAAGATTTAAAAGCTGAAGAAAAGAAAACCCTGTGCAGTCAAAATAAAAAAGAGCCCCACAAATCGAAATGTCTATCGTCACCGACAACAACCAAGTCAAAGCCTTTGACCCGGCGGCCGACCCGAAGAAGCTGCACCTGTCTGAGCCACGCAGTGCTTACGGTAGCATCTTTTCGAACCTGTGCTATGACAAAAAGAGCCTGACGCTGGTCCTGCCCGCTATGCAACTGGCCTGGGACCCGAGCACATACGACCAAGGCAACAAGTCGGCCAAGACCACCATCGACCTCGACTTCAAGCACGCGCAACAGTATGGTGCGGTGCTGCAGGCCTATCAGGTGATACGAGCGGTCGACGATCGTGTGGCCGAGCTCGTGGTGGAGAACCGCGACAAGGTTGTGCCGACGATGAAGAGGGCCGGCCCGATGGCACGGAGCGACGATCAAGTCAAGTGCTGCTACCAGCCCTGCACACGGCTGCGCACTTCGCAGAAATCGGATCGGGCCTGGGCTCCCCGCCTGACCGTCACAGTCACGGGCGCTCGGTTCTTGGGCGGGGCCGACACCGCCACGCTGCAAAAGGGAGATGTGGTGAAGTGCGTGATTCAAGCCACAGCGCTGTGCAGCAAGGGCGAAAAGGTCACGCTCTCTTGGCGGGTCCTGCAAGTCCGCAAGCAACACGAGGGCTTGGGCTACCCGGACCAAGACATTTCGGAAAAAGAAGCGTTTGGCGTCTCACTGTCCGGCGAAGAGAACGGCGAGGGAGGCCATTTGGCCATGGACTTGACCGTAGACCTAGTTTAATTAAAAAGATTTCAAGCTACACAGACTGCACAGTCGGCCGGCCCCAGGGCCTTGCTAGCGGCCTGGGTTCTTATGTTATACGTTGTTTTTAAACCGAGCTGCCACGCGTAGAAATGACAGCTGCTGACTTTTCTTTCGTTAGGGTCGGTCATGTGTAAGTTGAGCGACTGCGAGCCACACACAAACGGCCCGCGGTCGGCCGCCAAGTGCAGCTGCAAGCGCAAGGGGATTTCCCACACGGTCTTGTAGATGTTTTTGATGTCTTGGGGCAAATCGCATCCTTGCACAGAACCGCCGTCGGCAATGATTTTATCGCGGAGCTGGTCGTTCCAGAGCCCGCGCTCTTCTAGTTCGCGCACCAAGTGTTTGTTCCACACGACGTGCTCGCCAGAGAGCACGCGGCGTACAAAGACGTTTGAGTGGGGAGGCTCGAACGACTCGAAATTGCCCAGGATCTGAGCGGTCGTGGCAGTCGGCATGTAGGCGATCAGCTGTGAGTTTCGTAGCCCATACTTGGCGATGCGCTGGCGGAGCGAGTCCCGGCGGTCGTCCGTCTGCTCCTTGCCGGGCCACAGATCGAACTGCAGGAGCCCCTGGCTAGCAGGAGACCCACCAAAACTCTTGTAAGCACCCTTCTCCTGCGCCAACTCGCAAGAGGCCCAGAGCGCCGCGTAGTACAGTTCATGCGCGATCTTGAAATTGAGCTTTTGTGCCTCTACAGAGTCGAACGGCATCTTCAGCAGAGCTAGCGCATCGGCTAACCCGTTCACACCAAGAGCCACCGGACGATGCAAGAGGTTGCTGCGTCTGGCTTCCTCCGTAGGATATTCTGTAATGTCGATGACGGTGTCGAGGTTACGCACAGCTGTGCGCACACACGACCGCAGCAGCTCGAAATCAAAGGACTTGCGGTCCTCCGACACGAACTTGGGAAGCGAGACAGAGGCCAGATTACACACACTGTGCTCGAGCGGCGAGCTGTATTAAACCACTTCTGTACAGAGATTGCTGCAGCGAATCATGCCCAAGGCTTTTTGATTTGATTTTGTATTCACCGCATCCTTGTACATAATGTAGGGAACGCCGCCCGACTCGATCTGTGCGCGGCAGACAGCGCTCCAGAGCTCACGAGCTTTGACGGTGCGCCTCGCCAGGCCCAACCTCTCGGCCCGCGTGTACTGGGACTCGAACTCCTTGCCGTAGAGGGCGTCCAGGTCACCTACGCCCGTCTCGTCCGGGCAAAAAAGACTCCAGATTTCATCCCGTTCTACACGCTCCATAAACAAGTCTGGCACTGCCAGCCCTAAAAACAGGTCTCGGGCTCGCAGTTCTTCAGAACCAGTAACTTTTTTAAGTTCCAAAAACTCGAAGACATCTGCGTGATGAATTGGCAGATACACTGCCACAGTTCCCTTCCTCTTGCCGGCCTGGTTCGCGTAGCGAGCGGTCTCGTTTAACACTTTGCACAAGGGAATCACACCATCACTGTGCCCGCCCGTGCTGTGGATTAGGGAGCCCTTGGCTCTAACGCACCCGAGGTGAAGTCCCAGCCCGCCCCCTCCCTTGCTGATGAGAGCAACGTCTTTGATCGTGTCATAGATCTCGCTCAACGAGTCACCCTTGATAGGAAGCAGAAAGCAACTACTAAGCTGGCCCGCAGTCCGCTGTTAAACAGAGTTGGACTCGCGTGGGTATAGAATCCCAGCGACATGAGATCGTAGGTTTCTCGAATTCGTTTAAGTGGCTCTTTGGACTCGCGGCGGTGCAGGTGGACTGCCACACGAAGCCACATGTACTGGGCAGTTTCGCACGCGCGACCCTTGCTGTCCTTGAGCAAATAAGACTTAAGCAGCGTTGAAAACCCAAAGTAATCGTAAGACATTTCGCGGCTTGAAACTACCATGGCGTTGAGTTGCCCAGCGTTCTGGTCTATAAAAATCGAATAGCCCGGTTCCATACACCACCTAAGCCTTTCCATGCCTGCGCTGAAGGTCGGGGGGCACTGTTTTGTGTGATTGTACCGCAAGCATTCACATGCTTTGATGGTTTCTACACCCGTAAGGCTCCTTTGCAATACGCGAAACTCATTGACATGCTGGTGGAGCTCGGCAAAGATGATGAGCCGGACACGGTCACGTATGAAAAGACGGGCCTAGATGATGTCTCGGAAGAGGACTTAGGCTTAGAGGAGGACAGAGAACCCCTCAAGCAACATAAGCAGATGTCTGATGAAGATTTTCAAGCGGCGGCGCGGAATGGCGAGGAGACGACCCCAGCTCCCCGTACTGCGGGTGTTGAATCGTGAGCGCCGCACACGTTGACGCGGCCAGCGCGTCGAGTTCGCTCGTCGGCACTCCATCGTAGAGACCCGCCACAACCTGTTGGGCGACAAGAACGGGGTCACAGGAACACAGATCTTCGGACAGGCTAGCAACTCGCGCCAGAATCTTATCGAGCGAAACGGCTTGCGGAGCTCCATTGCGTTTCGTGACCTGCATCAGCCTCTACGCAGAGTCTGTTCCAGAACTATTTTTTCCGTGTTCTGTCGCAACCCAAGCCCCGTAGACCGCGTCTCCTAGCAAAATTTCACCACGGCCTGTAATTGCGTACGCGGCCCACAAGAGCCCGTGCGTTTTTCTGTGTTCTGCCCACCACGCCTCTCCGCCGAAAAACCCTGTCTGCCTATCGTCCAAGGCGCCGCTCAGCCAGACCGCCGCAACCCCCGCGGCAAGTGCTTGCATCCAGGGCTGTGGTTTGTATATGGCCAAACCGGCCGCCGCTAGTCTAGCGGGCAGACACCCACCCCAAAAAAGGGCAGTATTATCCTTATTAGTCTGTGTGTCTGACATGTTAGCCTAACGAGTCAAAAACAGTATGCACAAGAAAAAATGTGTCACAGTTCAATTCTCTGTGGTCTCTGTCAGGCGCGCGCCTTTTTTTTGTTTTATTAATTCTTTTTTTTGGAACATAAAAAAAGTCTAATGAAATGCTTTCACGTGCTCGCGTCGGCAGTCACGTGATCTGCATCGTCAAAGCGCTGCCTCTTGTTCTGTCGCTGTTCCGCTTCTTCCTTGCCTTCTTCCTTCTTGTTCCTGCGTTTGCCTGCTACTTTCAGCGCGTCCTTAACTGCCTTTTCTTTCAGTCGCTTGATCATCCGCAAGGCTGCTTTTTTGTCGGCAACCATACCGGTCTGTACCATGAGCACCGCACGTGCATCCTCGCTCGCCTCCCCCGAGTCCATCAAATGCTCATTTTCTTCCTCCTCTTCCGCCGACCCCATCATCGCCCGGTCATAGGCTCTGCGCGTAAGCAAGCGCATATGCACGATCCCAGGCTTCTTGTTACGTGGAGCGTTCGCATGGTAGCCACATATGACAGCCTCACACGACACGTCGCATACATGTCCAAGTTCCTTGGTAGACCGAGGACAAAACATACAGTAGTTTACGCGGACGTCTTTCTTGGTCAGGCCCGAGGTCGCCTGCACCCGATGGACTTCGTATTCGGACCTGCGCAGCGCGGTATCTCCCAGATCCTCTGCAGTCACGGTGTGCAGCTTGCAGTCCTCCTTCAGGTACTTGTTGACTGCGTTCGCAAAGTCTTGCCACGGCGTAAAATGGTTCTTCTCGTAAATAACACCGTAGTCCTTGCTGCCTTCGTTCAGAAAACGGGCCAGCACGTTTGTACTGCTCTCCACGAATTTCTGGTTCTGTCGCAGCTCCTCTGGTGCGATGTCAGCCCAAAAGTCTGCGCGCGGGTGCTCGTCCACTGCGCGCTTGTACCTGGCGACGCAGCGCGCCAGGATGTACGGCATTTCGTTTGCGATGATGTGTTTCCCGATGCCGTCATCCGCCTTTTTCACGAGATTGTTGAACAGAAACAGAGCCACCCGACGCTTGGCCGTCCTTGTAGTTGAACATGAGTACTAACATGTAGTTCGCGCCCACGATAAGCGGCGGTTTCCAGTTCACCGTGCTCTTGGCGGTCTTGTTCTTGAGTGGCACGTTGACTGGCTCGCCCGACACCATGCTTTGCATCGTGGCCTGGTCAACCGTGCTCGCAAAGTCGAGTGGCAGATCCGGGATCACGACAAGCTCCTTGTCGTACAGCGAAGACAGCCCGAAGTTCTTCTCGGTGTTCTTGCTGATAGAGCCCACCTTGCCAGGGGGCTTCATCGACTGCAGGATCTCGATGACTGTTCCTTTCCCCGTGCCCCCGTCGCCCAGCATGAAAGGAAGCACCTGCCAGTTATCTCGTTCCCTGAGCGGGAATTGGAGCCTTCCCAACAACGTTTCGAAGATCTCGCACATAGGCTTGCTCAACTGGAACCCAAGCAGGTCTCGCCAGTTGGGAGTCATGTCGTCGTCGCCGCACATGGCCTTGATCACTCTTCTCCGTGTCCACCTCGACGTCGTAGAAATGATCAGTAAACGGAGCAGCCTGCCCGTCCGCACGCAGTTGTTCCCAGGTGCGGATGGTCAGAGTGCGCGAGTTGAAGGTGCAGTTCCTGAAGCTGATCCAGTCAGTCCGCATCTCCGACGGGCGCTTGACAGGGAAGAAGCGGTGGCTAGTACCAACGAACCACTTGAGAAGCTTTTCCTTGTTGACGTTCTGGTAGTAATCGGTGTCCATCAGGATACGATCCATGTACTCCTCCGCCTCGCCTACAAAGCAGTAGACTCCCTCGATTCTCGCGTGGGGGCCAAGTACCTCCCCGTTGAAGCGAATGTCCCTGGAACGCCGGGCATGCTTCACCAGGTCGTGCCTGCACTTCTCGTCGTTGCTGGATAGCTTGTGCAAGTGCTGATCGCCGTAGTACAGGTCCCAGTCATCGTCGGTCGGTGTCCCGGCATCAGAATGGAAGGCCACTTCGTACCCAGTCGTCGTTTTGACGTACTCTTGCACCTGCTTGATCACCTCGTCCGTCATGATCTTGCCTTCGCCCCACACTCTCTCGACGCCGATCTCGTCGTGTTTCCACACGCCCACGTTGTACAGCCTGTTATTGCCGTCCCTGCGCGAGTGGAAGAACTCAACTACCTTTTCCATAATCTTGCGCTCCAGGCTCTGCCAGACGTAGGAAAAGAAGGTCGCCTCCTTGTTGGGCTTGTTCTTCAGTTGTTGCACCGCCTGCCACATCGGGCCGTACTCCGCCAGCATCACAAAAAGAGGCACCACGCTCTTCCAGTCCTTCTTCCATGATTTCAGGAGGTCGCACTCCAGCTCGGGGTCGCCAGTCACCGTTTGCCCGTTGATGACAGCCAGGAACACCTTTTTGCCGCGCTTCTTCCCCTCCTCGTCGTACGCACACTTGAGCTCATCGCACAGATCCTCGATCATGTTTTCCCTGCCGCCTGGCTGCGCGTAATACGCAATATCTGTAGGCACCTCGATCCCGTGCTTGAACATGGCTTGTAGAAGCAGAGTACACGCCGCGTTCTTGATATCCAGCCACTCGTAGTAATCGCCCGCGGCCATGCGACAGATCCACTTCTTCCTCAGACCAATTGCGCACTTCCCCCAGAGCCTAGTCCCCTCGCAGCCCCTGCTCTCCGTGTATTCGATCATTGCGCTCCCGTGGCTCTTCTTGTACAAACCGATGATGTCGCTCACCTTCGCAGCCTCGTCCACTGGCAGGCGCGCCAGCGTCAGGATGTGCTGCAGCCGTTCCACGTTCACGCGCTGCTGCAGGGAGAAAGCGATCTTCTTCTCCTCCTCGCCGTCGTCTTCTGCCTTCCCCTTCTTCTTTTGAGCTTTCTTGGGCATCGTCGGACAGTCTGCACATAACACATAGCACAAGAAAATTCAAAAACACTGACAGGAAAATTTCCCCCATGTGTTGCGGCGCGGCAAAAAAAGTTTAGCGAAAATTTCCCCTGGTTTGCGGCGCGGTGAGTTTCCGCGGAAATGTCCACAAAGGCAATTGCAAAAATGGCAATGGTCTCGTTCCGGCTGCTACCCACTTGCCCTCGGTCGAAACTCGAGGGTTGTGACCCCAACACGACGACGAAACCGCCGAGGCTCGTGCGACCGGCCGGCCCCGCCAAAAAAGTTCGGTCGAGTGGTGGGTATTGACTGTCGCCTGCCACCGGGAAAAAGGGGTGGGTGGGGGTGACTGTCCGTGTCGACCCTTGTTTTTTGGCCAAAGTTTTGCCATGCGGCCGTCGACGGGAAACCCCCCCACCCCTCCCACGTGAGACAGCGAGACGGGTTGGTAAAGACCACCCCACCCACCTCCCTCCCTTCCTTCCTTTTTTTTGGAATTTTTTTGAAAATTCAAAAAAAGTGTCTCAAGTGTCTCAGGCCTATAGTTTTCCCTATATTTTCTGAGACAGGATGAGACAGACGGCCAAATTTGTCGCATAACCCGTCATTGAGACAAAAAAACGACAAATTTATCCACAACTTCCGGAGGGGGGTAAAAAAGTACCCACCCCCCTAGGGCTTGGGGGAGCCGGGGGTGTTACGGTGTCTCAAGCCCGACATTGGCACGGTGTCGACCGACCCTTGTACAGCGTCGGCCGTCCCTTGTACAGGGTCGGCTGCCCCTTGTACAGGGTCGAACGGCCGTTGTACAGTCGGCCGTCCCTTGTACAGTGTCGGCCGACATGCTATGGCTAGGGCTTTTGCGGTAAATTTTCTTGCCTCGATAAATTTGTCGCATAACCCGTCATTGAGACAAAAAAACGACAAATTTATCCACAACTTTTCCGGAGGGGGTAAAAAAGTACCCACCTCCCTTGGGCCTGGGGGGCAGGGGGTGTCTTTTTGTCTCAAGTTTTTTGCGGTAAATTTTCTTGCCTCGACAAATTTGTCGCATAACCCGTAATTGAGACAAAAAACGACAAATTTATCCACAACTTTTCCGGAGGGGGGGTAAAAAAGTACCCACCCCCCTGGGGCCTGGGGGGCAGGGTATGTCTCAGTGTCTCAAGCCCGGCCAAGCAGGTGTCGACCGACCTTGGCACAGTGTCGACCGACATTGGCACGGTGTCGACCGACAGACCCGACCGGACCCCGGAACCCTTTAATGATTAAGTCTTAAACTGGCTTCTTGAAGCCGGGATGAGAGACAGAGATGAGTTCGAAGGGCGAACCTTGCTTGAAGCCGTGGTGCAGCAGCGTTTGCTCGCACAGCACGTAGGCGTGGTCAGAACGGCCGTCGAACAGCAGACGTCGCCCAAAGTCGACCCCGAAGCAGTGGGTGCCCTTGATGACTATTGCCAGCCCTTGCGCGGGTTCGAGCAGCCTGTTGAGGCTCCTGGCGACGGCGGGCTCGCGGCAGACAGTGAGATCGGGGTTCTGTAACCAGTCGACAAACTCAAAAAAGACGGCTAGAGACTTGATGCTCTTCCCGAACTTGCGCATCTTCTTGTTATATTGGCGCGGCGCGGCCAGCACGTTGAACAAGGCAAAAGCTGCGCAAGCTTACCTCTGGAGGTGCTTGAAGCGTTGTTGGACCTTGCTGGCAACTGCAGCGACCCCAGCCAAACCGGGCGTCAGTGCAGCTGCCGGCAAGGCCGAACCATCGCCAAGACACTTCCACGAGCCTCGCTTCGCCACTACCTCCTCGTTGATCGTTCGCACCCACTGAGCGTGCTCTACCGGGTCGTGCTCGTTCCAGGCCAGAACCGCCTCCAAGGGCTCATAGCTTTTCTTGAGCTTGCCAGTGACCTGGTTGCGAAAGGTCACGCGCAGGTACTGCACACCGTCTAGTAGCATAGACGTGTCCCAGCCCACCGACTTCTCTTGGTCCTTGTCGAGCCAAGAAACTTCCTCGACACCAAGTACACGCCCCGTAGGCTGGAACCTCTTGGGGAGACATTCTTCTGTACCAGCCTCGCCTGCCTTCCTAGCCTTCTTCTCGGGCCTGTCGCTGCTACTCGCAGGGCGCCTGGTGCCCGCGTCCGTGGGCAGGCTCGTGTCCATGACAGCCGACACTAGCACGGTGGTTGGCAGTTACCGGTCTGGAACCGACAGTACCGTCATGGCGACTGCACACAAAACCACACATAACTTCTTCAAACGTGGGGTTTTTGTCCTCTCGTCTTCACTATTCTATCGGGGCACTCGTTCTGCCCCCGAGACACAAACCCCACACACCTCCGCCCTCGGACACCCGTGGTACACACGACCGCCCACGGGAACACGAGACACACCCCCACCCTACCCAGACCAACCGACCCTCGCAACCTAGAGATAATCTCATTCCGTCTTCACCATCAGATTCAGGCACTCGTTCTACCTCCCGAAGCACCACACCCACACACCCCCACCCCTCGGACACCCGTGGTACACGCGACCACCCACGTGGACATGAGGCACCCCCCCCCCTGCCTAGACCAACCTACCCTCACAACTTTTTCAAACCTAGAGATAATCTCGTTTCGTCTTCACCATCAAATTTAGGCACTCGTTCTACCCCCCGAAGCACCACACCCACACACCCCCACCCCTCAGACACTCATGGTACACACGACGACCCACGGGAACATACCTCGAGTACAAGGGACCGAATTATGAAAAATTGGCCTGTGGTAAAAAACCACACACTGGTTGCGGTAGACACGTGTCGCCATTGTGTGTGCGGACCGGCCGGGTCACAATTGCCACTTATACAGGCACGAATGCCACTTTTCCTAGACTGGGCCGGCCGGGTGACTAATGCCAATAATGCCAATCCGCAAGGGACAAAATGGCAATGGATTATCCCGCTCTGGGTAAATTGGCAGCCTGTTCTTTCAGGCCAATCGACAAATCAAGATGGATTGATGTACATTACATATATACATACATACAAGATCTCATACATACATACTTACATACATACATACATACATACACACATAACATACATCATACATGCATGCATGCGTGCATGCATGATGCACGATGCATGCATACATGCATACATGCATGCATGCATACATACATACATACATACATGCATACATACATACACATACATATGTTACTGGACATATATACATACATACATATGTACATACATACATACATACATACATACATACATACATACAGACATACATATGTACATAAATACATACATACATACTAGACATACATACATACTAGACATACTAGACATACATACATACATACATACATACACAGACACACACACAGACACACGCACATAGACAGACAGGCGGACAGAGAGACAGACACTGACACACACACACACATAGAGGGGGGAATGAGAAAAGAGTGCTTAAGAGGTCTTAAAAACAAGCAAAAACCACCAAAACTGATGTTTTCTGGTAGTTTTCCCGGTAAACACTTGGGTTTTTTACGGGCGGCCGGATTATTGAGTTGTTTGTGATAAATTTTTTTTGAAAATATTTTGCATTGGCGAAGCCGGAGAAGCAAAAAATACTTTATGTTGAAAAGTGGAGAGAAGTGGATAAAAATATATGTTTTTGATTTTTTCTGCATAATTTTTGAATAATTTTGAAAAAAGTAAAAAAGAGCAAAGTTTCAGCTTGTCGAGACAAACGTTTTGCCTTAAGCAACCATATCCCTAACAAGCTTTCCCTTAATACTATGATTCAACCAAGTTAAATTACGTTTTTTAATTAAATTTCTGTGCGCAGTATCCTGAGGTAAGACCTCTAAATGACTGTATTAATAACTAATAATACTACTAACGTAACGAATATTGCTAACTCTGGTGCTGTTACAACGTGGAAAATGACTTTGGAACAAGGGAGAGAGAGAGAGAGAGAGACAGTATTGAAGAAAGCAAAGAAAGAATAAATCAAGGAGAAACATTAAAACAATAAGACAAGTCACCTGGTATTAGTATTATGAAACACAATAGTGGCTAAACTACCGATAACAAATCATTCAAATTTACTTAAATTGAATGTCCTAGTGATAACAGGTGGCAAGAGCTGGTCCAACATTGATGTGTTAAATGATTTTATGCAGAACGATTATTTAGATGCACGCTAGTAAAACCAAAGCGTAAGGGCTTCTGTCGAAGCATCCACACCTGTCCGCTGAATGGACGCAGCAGGGGAGAAGCGAAGGCTATAACTGCTCGCAAAGCTGAATACTCAGCAATCTGTGCAGCGTGATGTTGTTCTTCACGTTGCAAGGCCTGACACTTGGCGATCTCCTTTTCTCTCTCGTTCTGAATAAGAGCTAATGAAGCATCTACTGCACTCAAATCGACCTGTTTGGCTTGCAACAAAGGCAACAGGTGATTCACTGCCACAATGACATCCCTCAAGGCTACGTTGATGCCCTGAGCACGTATTGGAGCCATTGGGTGAGCGGCATCACCCAACAGCAGGAGGCCGGGCACATTCCACTTACTGCAGCGAGCTACTATCACGTTGAGAAGCACTGGCGCGTCAATGGCTGCAGCGTGCTGCCTGATGTGCTTCGCGAAGGCAGGGGGCGCAATTTTTGCAATACGCTCCGCCCACTCCACGGAGCTAACGGAGCGCCAATCTTCTTTGCGGTCGCGGGGCAAAACATAAGCTATCTTAGTGCTGTTGTCCCAGGCTGTGTAAGCGCCAAAGCTCTCTCCATTTTTGATAAATCCAAGAAAAGTGGTCCGATTTTTCTCCGGCAAAGGCTCTGGTATGCGCAGCCATAAAGCATCTGAGTCGTAATCTTGTTTTTCTAACGTCAGCTTCGCCATACGACGCACGCTAGAGCCCCGCCCGTCCGTTCCGACTACTAGGTCTGCTTTGAGTTCAACAAGTTCGTTTGCTCCACTTAGGCGACCTTTGCGCACTACCACTCCACACACTCGACCACTACCCGGTCCGTCATGCAGCAGGTTCTCAACCGTGCCAACCATGAATCGGAAGGAGGGTAGCGCCCTCGCCTTATCCAATAAAGCCTCCAAAAACAACGGCTGAGAAATCGTTGTGGGACGATAGATGCCGAGTGATTCAGGTTCCTTAGCTTGCAGGAATATTTGATCGTTGACGGCAAACTCCCACAAGAGAATCCGTTGTGTTGGTAGAGACTGCAATAGCTGCAGCAATCCCATCTCCTCCAAAGCCTGCAGTCCACCTGGCATCAACCCTTCTCCTCGAAACACCCGCTCGAATTTCTCTGCTGCTTCCAGAACTATGACTCGTACTCCCTCACGCGCCAACAGGTAACCCAGAGTCATGCCGCTGATGCCCCCTCCAGCGATAATCACCTGCGTTTTGAGATCTTCCTCACTAGCGCCCTGACGAGAAAACGCAGAGCTAACAAGAACAAAGGGCAGAATGTAAAAGAAGCGACTGATTGGACGCACCTGGGAGTGGATTCCAACGCCGTGAAGTATGAAAACGCGGTCTGGTGTGAGCCATCCTTTCTCGTGACAGACACTTCCCGCCGCAGCGTGCCCTGCAGTGTCACGGGAACGGTAAAAAGTGTTTTGTGCGTAGTCTAAGGGAAATAAACTCTTCACACCTCATGACGTTGGCTTGTGTAAGCGACGTAGCCCATCAGGCCATCCACCAGATGTAAATTTTCCTAGTATCAAATAGGACATAGATTGAGAACCAACGTATAAGTCACGCAAAGAGAAATTTGGGGGGGGGGGGGGGGGGGATGGATGGACAAGCTTACAGGACAGAGCAGGACTGCCGACCTTACACACTCCATCGTGCCAGCGCAGGAGATGGCCCGACACAACATCCTCTAACATCAACAGAAGCAAACGCAAAAGAGGTATACCCGCTTGATAGATATCTACACAAAAAGAGTCCAACAGGCGCAACATGAAGACCTTCTTACAAATGGGACTTGTAACTTACATACACAATACATGAAAAGAAAAGTTACTTTTAAAAATAAAATTGAAAAAAAGGAGAAGAAACCGAATATTACCAACTGATATCAAAACCTATCTATCTATCTATCTATCTATCTATCTATCTATCTATCTATCTATCTGTCTGTCTGTCTGTCTGTCTATCTATCTATCTATTCCCGCTGCCAGCCATGAACTAGTGGTGAGGGCGGAATGGATGCGGAAAAACTCGCAGCGCTGATAGACCAAACATATCTACCCATCTATCTACCCATCCATCCATCTAGCTACCTACCCACCTACCTATCCACCTACTTACTCATGTATCCCCCTACCTAATCTATCTATCTATCTATCTATCTATCTATCTATCTATCTGTCTATCTATCTTGTCGACAGACAGAGAATTAGGGGATGGTGTGAGTGTGCTGGGCCCGTGGTGGGGTGCCTTATGTGTGCCTAGCCATACGCCTAAGTCACATGCCGAAATAGCGACGGGAAGCACAATCCTGTTCCCTCAGGGTGCCCTTTCTCGCTTGTTGAGCCCGGAATAAAACCCACAGTGCTCTGTCGGTTTATACTAGACTGTCGAACAGTCTCGAAACTCCATCTGCTTACTGGGCCCTCTGTAATGGAGGTGGGAGCTCGTTCTGCAAGGGGCGCTTTATGGAACGAGCCCTGGCCCCGCCTGGTACTAGGGAGCTTTGGTATTGCCTGTATCAGTCCCTTCCGTGCAAACATCACGGCTTAGCTGGGCATCGGGTTAATACTTTACCCACAGACTTCCTGGTTGACGAAATCAGAAGCTCCTTTTTTCTGACATTAGTCGATATTTCATCTATCTATTTATCCATCTATCCATCCATCCATCCATCCATCCAGCTTAGCTTAGCTTAGCTTAGCTTAGCTATCTAGCTAGCTAGCTAGCTAAGCTAGCTAGCTGGCTAGCTATCTATCTATCTATCTATATCTATCTATCTATCTATCTATCTATCTATCTATCTATCTATCTATCTATCTATCTATCTATCTATCTATCTATCTATCTTCAAGCTAAGCCACGCCCATAGATTAAACATATTAAACATATCTATCTATCTATCTAAATCTCTTGGGTCATCAACGCAAGCACAAACTCGGTTATTACCCCCGACCTTAGACGTCTGTGGGGAATCATTCCCAACAACAAGTGTGCTCTCTGTTCTGGTCAAGCACATTTATGTCACATCCTCTCCGGATGCCATGTTGCCCTCAAACAAGGCCGTTATGCCTGGCGTCACGACTCTGTGCTCTGCACTATTGAAGCTCCCCTTCAAAAACACATCGAGAGCCATAACAAACGCTCCCCTACAGACCAAAATGAATCAAAGTCTATGTTTGTAAAAGAGGGCGAGCAGAAGCCTAAGGGGCAGTCATTTCATCGTCCATCCTGCTTGACACCGCAAACGATTGGCAGCTCCAAACCCAATACACTGGTTCTGAGCAAGCCTTTCCTGTCCACATCTGTGTCACTGACCTCCGCCCCGATATTGTTGTTCATTGTCTGCCAAGAAGTGTATACTGATCGAGCTCATGTGCCCGGTCGAGGAAAACATCCTTGACGCACGAGCCTACAAGACCAGCCGATACAGTGGGCTTAAATCTCAGATCGAGGACAACGGATGGACCTGCCACCTTTGATCAATCGAATGCGGGGTTCGCGGCACGTTCTCTGTTAATCGATGTTTACGCGCCTTGGGTTTTTCCCATCCCCAATCCAAATCCCTTTGCTTCAAGCTATCGTCCTGCGAAGCTCGTTGCTCTTTTGCGATTTATCGCTCCTGTGCAGTCAAAAATTGGACAAATCTTCCTTTAGTCCGTATCGGTGACTGCATTCCGTCATAGCCGTCCAGTGTTGCATAGCCCGGGCTAGGTCCCTTCGGGGGTTTAGGCCTTATACAATGTCATCATTGTAGCTTGCGCAAGCTTACGGCGCTCAAAACACTTGGACTAACGGCTTCCTTTTCTTTCTCTTCTTTCTTATCCTCCCCACTCTCCATTCCTAGATTGCCTTTTTCTTCAACGACCTACCTCCTCTTCTTTTTTCCAGAACACAGTCTTCCCGTGATTCCCATCCCGGACACATGCACAGTACACAAATTGCTGTTTGATGTGAAACTGCGTTCCTTTGCAAGGACTACATTCCTTTTGCGATATCTCATCCATATGTGACCCCGTCGCGGCGATAAAGCGCGGCAACCAAACCTTTCTCCTTTTTCTTCTTGGGCTGACAACCCTGGCTTACACAAAGCGGCTTGCTTCCCCTATGTTAAGCCATAAGTTACAAAAACTTCATGCGAAAACTTACCGACGCACCGCTATTCCCTCCGGAGTGGCCGCCGTCACCCTCCCAGTGCGTGCTCTGCACCGCCTGAACCCCTTGGAGAAGATTTTGCTCATGTTCACCCTTACGAAGATCCTTCGGGCCTCCTCGAAAAGAAGAGTCCGAAAGCGCACGTCCATCCGGACTACAAGTCGCAACCCGGCATTATCAACCTGGATTCCACCCACTGTGATGACGCCGAGACATACTCCCATTTCGTCCATCGGACAAGAAGTGCCCCGAAAGAACCAACCGAAAGAAGAAAACGCCTGGTTACCATCAACACCAAGCGAATGGAAAGGCATTGAACAAGAAATCCAATCCGCACTCCCTCTCATCCTCCCCTCCTCTCTCATCAAACGCCTGTCGTGTGACGAAGCAGTAGCGAAATTTGAAAGATATCTCTACGACTTCATATCACAACGGGTACCTCAAACAACTTCATATCACAACGGGTACCTCAAACAAAAACACAAGACAAACTCATGAACGCAAAAACTGCCACGTAACCCGGCTCCAAACAGAACTTACGCAGAACCGACAACAAAAACTAGCCCAAAAGAGACATCTGCGAGATCTCAAAAGGGCAGGTTCAATTTCAACTGCTGTCGCAAAGACCCTGCAGAAAACCTCGCGAGTATTATTGAAGACCGGTTAACGCCTCCGCCGTCGTCGCAAGGAAGCAACTTTAAGCTCCGCTCAACGGCAAGCAAATATACGCTTCCGATCTGACCCTTATAAGTTTGCTAAAAATCTATTTCATCCGCCTCAACCCAAACCACTTGCTCACTATCCAAAGAAGACTGCAATTCCTACTTTCCCAACCTTTACAAAGACGCTAATCGTGAGAAAACCTACGTGCCCTTACCTGAGATGGTTCGCCCACCTCTGCCAACTGTCCCCTTTGACCTCAAACCACCGTCCTTCTTGGAAACCAAAAGATCTGTATTTGCTAAGCGTAATGGAGCAGCCCCTGGCAGAGATGGTATTAGCTACCTCGTTTACAAGAGACTTCCCACCGCTTTATCTTTCTTGCACAGACTCATAGTCAAGTGTTGGACAACCGATGTAGCTAACAGCTGGGCCCACGCTGCTATCTCCCTCCTTTATAAAGACGGCGATCCACTTCAGACCTCAAACTATCGTCCAATTGCTCTCACAAACTGCTCGGGTAAGGTATTTTTCTCTTTATGGTCAAAACGCCTAGAGTTTTTTGCTGGATAACAAATACTTTGACAGAGCAAAACAAAAAGGTTTCCTCCTGAACGTTGCAGGATGCCCCGAACACATTGCTGCAACAAAGGCTACTATCAAAAATGCAAAACACTACTATCGCCAACTGGTCATAGCATGGATTGACCTAAAAAACGCTTTTGGAAGCTAAACCACAACTTGATCCAGTTCGCTCTCTGGTGGTACCACGTGCCCTATGTTTGCACGCATAATCTTCCTATATTACGAACTCTTGGTAGCCACAATCGAAGGGAAAGAATGGTCATCAGAACCCTTTGTTTTTGCTGTGGGCGTTTTTCAAGGATGCTGCATCTCTCCTCTCCTTTTCAATATAGTTTTCAATTTACTACTTGACCTCCTATCATCGTTGACCAAAAAAAACGGATACCACTTCAAACACAAGAACTCAACAGATGAAGTACTCGTGCACGAAGCTGCCTATGCTGACGACCTCAAACTACACAGCCGATCCACGAAACACTGTCAATCGTCCATCAGCATGATAGAAAAATTTCTGACATGGACCAGAACAATGGCCGCGAAACCGCCCAAATGCAAAAGCCTTGCTTTCAAATATTGGACTAAAGCCGACGACCACAAGGGTCTCAAACGATCAATACCGATATCGTTCCCACCGTTCGACCCTGCCCTTACTATTACTGGCAAGCCCATTGACTTCATCGCTGACAAGCCCTTCAAAGACCTCGGATGGATTGTCTACCATGACCTCAGCGAAAACGAACGAGCAGAAATCCAAAAGAAGTTCATTCTTTCTGCAAGCCATCGATAGCTGCTCGATCCATGGCTTTATGAAACTTTGGCTCTACCAACACTATGCTGTCCAGTCACTTGCTTGGCCGTTTCTCATTTATGACCTCTGCTTATCTTTCGCCAAAACCCTTGAGAAAATTGCGACCAGTTTCCTCAAAAAATGGGCCAACATCTACAAAAGAGCTCTGGTCTCTTGCCTTTACCGCCCACGCTCAAAATTCGGTCTACAGCTCCAGTCCATCGTTTCTTTTTACCAGCGACTTCAAATCAACCACTCGCATGCTGAAGTACTGCCCAGATAAACACCTCTCGTCCATCTATGCGATGAACCTGACGAAACACGAAACGTTTCGAACTGTCTGGAAACCAGAGCCTGTACTCGAAAAGCTTGAGGAACAAGTTGATTTTGAATTCAAACATCGAGGCCAATCTTATCATCTCGGACTTGGCCATGGTCGCTACCCAAAACAACATTCCATCACAGACCGCAAAGACAGGATTTTAGAGTTAGCTGCTGAGACACTACTTGAGACAACCACAGTGCATGACATGGACAAAGCCATGCAAGGGTGTTTTCTTCGTCTTGAAGACGCATGCCCCTTTGACCTCTCCTGGGCCTCATCGGAACCGGTAATCCCGGTTTAATCTCTTGGGTCATCAACGCAAGCACAAACTCGGTTATTACCCCCGACCTTAGACGTCTGTGGGGAATCATTCCCAACAACAAGTGTGCTCTCTGTTCTGGTCAAGCACATTTATGTCACATCCTCTCCGGATGCCATGTTGCCCTCAAACAAAGCCGTTATGCCTGGCGTCACGACTCTGTGCTCTGCACTATTGAAGCTCCCCTTCAAAAACACATCGAGAGCCATAACAAACGCTCCCCTACAGACCAAAATGAATCAAAGTCTATGTTTGTAAAAGAGGGCGAGCAGAAGCCTAAGGGGCAGTCATTTCATCGTCCATCCTGCTTGACACCGCAAACGATTGGCAGCTCCAAACCCAATACACTGGTTCTGAGCAAGCCTTTCCTGTCCACATCTGTGTCACTGACCTCCGCCCCGATATTGTTGTTCATTGTCTGCCAAGAAGTGTATACTGATCGAGCTCATGTGCCCGGTCGAGGAAAACATCCTTGACGCACGAGCCTACAAGACCAGCCGATACAGTGGGCTTAAATCTCAGATCGAGGACAACGGATGGACCTGCCACCTTTGATCAATCGAATGCGGGGTTCGCGGCACGTTCTCTGTTAATCGATGTTTACGCGCCTTGGGTTTTTCCCATCCCCAATCCAAATCCCTTTGCTTCAAGCTATCGTCCTGCGAAGCTCGTTGCTCTTTTGCGATTTATCGCTCCTGTGCAGTCAAAAATTGGACAAATCTTCCTTTAGTCCGTATCGGTGACTGCATTCCGTCATAGCCGTCCAGTGTTGCATAGCCCGGGCTAGGTCCCTTCGGGGGTTTAGGCCTTATACAATGTCATCATTGTAGCTTGCGCAAGCTTACGGCGCTCAAAACACTTGGACTAACGGCTTCCTTTTCTTTCTCTTCTTCCTTATCCTCCCCACTCTCCATTCCTAGATTGCCTTTTTCTTCAACGACCTACCTCCTCTTCTTTTTTCCAGAACACAGTCTACCCGTGATTCCCATCCCGGACACATGCACAGTACACAAATTGCTGTTTGATGTGAAACTGCGTTCCTTTGCAAGGACTACATTCCTTTTGCGATATCTCATCTGCCGCTAACTTCAGATCGGGTCAGGACGGGCTTATGCGATATCGAGCAGAACATACGCAATTTACATAGTATTCCGTGCATGTGCAGGACCTGTCTTGCCAGTGAATGCAGGAAGCAGCCTAGCGGCAGGGAGCAACCTGCCACCAGCCAACGAGGGCGAGGAATCCGTTGGAAAGGAAGCACCATGAAGCCATGCTTTCTCGGAGCTGTAAGACATTAAAACCATGAGAATAAAGCAGAAGTGGTAGCAGCGTACTTCTGAGTGAGCAGCGGTTGGGAGAGTCCCAATTCGAAGTTCAGTTGTTCTGGTAGGAACACTGCTTGACAAGCCGACCCATGCTGCCTCCCATGCAAGCCTTGACATCCAACAAGGACGACAGGCCATGAAGCCAATATGCAATAAAGCCCACGACAGAAAATGCCACAGCAGTACCGGTCAGTCCGAGCGGCGCGAGCGGCGGCATCGGCTCCACAGTCTCCCCTGCTTTAGATGCTTTAGATTCGCACGGCACAGTGGCCTAGTGTAAACAAGTGAGGAAGACACGTTGAGTTGGCGCTTGTGAAAACCAAACTTTGCAAAAGCATATTGAGTCGACCTGGTGAGACGACGAGAACAGAACCTTGGAGGCACACAAGAACATCAATCCTACAACACCTGCATGGCAAGTAGTAGGAATATTGACAAATCAAAAAGAGAAAGACCTGCCGCTCGGCGAAGCTGCCTATGCTCAGAGTGTGCCTTTACGTCAGCCTCCGGAAAGGATGGCAGTGCAACGTAGTCGCGATAGTCCATCGACGGCCTCGCAAAGGTTGCTGTCTTTTGCGCCTCTGAGAGAAACAACAAGCTGACATAGTACACACAAACACACACTTGTATGTATGTACGTGGAAAGATATATGACCGACACAATTCGACATCTCACATCCACACGAAAAACATAAAGGCTTTGATTATGCAAACCAAAATATATGCACACATACAAAAATTAACTTACAAAAGTACAAATGCGTAGAGCACTACATACCATGTACATGACACCTAAATAATTATTACATACGTATACAAACGTGCAAACAACTCAAACATACATACAAACGCGCAAAACACACAAATGCATACATGTACACGAATGTGTTTTCTGTATGCATTTTTACGCCTCTGACACAAATGAATACATGCAAACTAACACGACGGGGAGGAAGAAGGGTAACAACAACCAAAAACCTTTTTTTGTTGTAGAGCACCCGCTCTACCCGGTACTCAACAAGGCCTTATCGCACTTTACGGTCATCAATTCATCTTTTTGAAAATAGCACCTTGCATAAATTTTTGTAATACTATTCTTGTAGCTGCAACGGCAGTTCTGGTTTGAGGATAAGTCAAACAAATATGTTATGTGTCAGTAAAAATCAGTATATGATTGGATTCATATGATTATTCCCCTCCACATAAGATGTAATATGAGTACTAGTATGCATACAACGTTACCATACCAATCCCGTACTTTTGCTCGTGGTGCAAAACCAGGGAGAGAGGCAGTACTAAAGGCGTGGGGACCCACCATGTATTTATCGTCCAACGTGACTGTGTATGTGAGTACTTGTGTGCGTGTGTGTTTTCACACAGGAGAGAAGGTTGAAAAAGGCAGTTCTCAGGAGAACAGTAGTGAAGTAATATGAAGGAAAGAGTAAGCAAATGGAAGATAGGGAGTGAGCCCATATCGTTGGGTTATTTCAAGGTTCCTACACGGTCGCGATCACAGAGGGGTCTACCCTTGACCAAAACGTGATGTATGTCTTTCGCGGATCTCGAGGATGGCGCGGCTTGTGAGATCTCTACCCCTCCAGTAATATTTTATTAAGAATGAGAAATAAGCTAAAATAGGGCAAACTGACGAAGAACAATGAATAATGCAAAGGCTTTGATGTCTGTATTTGTGTTTCCAAACCAGTACCTAGATTTTGTTGGGGCTTCTTGTTTTTGATGTGTGTTGTTAACGAACAAACGGAATGTCACAGGAAAGTCCCATGGATGTTTTCAGTTTTCCCCAAAACGCTGCTTCAGAAGCTAGAGCTCTCATTTGATTCGTGCCCGGTCGCGCTCTTCTTCATTCCCTTTTCCTTCCCTTTTTCTTTCTGTCTCTTCCCTTCATCTCTGAAGTCTGGGTTTAACTTGATTCTTTGCTTTCTTCCTTTCTGGACGACGGCATTTACTGAATATGCTTGGTGTTGTCGCAGAGTTGTGGGCACCCTGCATTAAAGGAGCTCGCCGTGGGCGATTGTGGACACTTCTTCCACCAGCACTGGTCACATAGCCCCCTATCTTTGTTTTTGTCTTTGCTTGGGATCGATTACAACCTTTATCGCGACTAAGACACATGCCACATTCAGACTCTTTCCCCGTGGATCAAACCGTGGATATGACTTGTATACGAAGTCTTTTAGCTTTGATTTGCAATATTTGCTGTGTCATGTTTTCTTAGCGCCACTGCTGGAGTCGGTTGCGACTTTTGTAACATAAAACCTCGCCAGCTGAAACTACGTCGCGTCTTCTTTCAGCCTGTTCGGTCAGATCCAGTCACAAATGCAGGGCATCGCATACTTGTAAACAAGATCGCTTCATCAAATATCAATCTTGAACTGAAGCATTCTTTCAATATTCCGGCTGTTTACCAGTCAACATGCATCCATCGGCAATCGGCAATCTATCAGCAGTGTATTTTCATTCCGACTTTCAAAGCAGTGTTTCATTTATACATGCATGGACACTTAAACAGACAAATGCATCAATTTTTTTTCTTTGCGATCAGTCTGGACTCAGCATGGCCAACCAGCAATCGGCTTTGTCTTTGTCCTGGATGTGTCTTGTGCCAAAGTTAAACTGGAAATTCGTTTCTTCAAAGGATGCTTTGCTTAACAAGATAAGAGGTTGATGCAAAGACAGGCACGAGCTCGGGTGATACAGGAAGTGCATATCTTTGCAATTCTTTCGTTGAAGCAGGCAGTCTTGGTTGGTCGGTGTGCGCAGGTTCCTGGAAGCAGCACTGAGTGTGGAACTGGAGGATGACGACGTGAGTCAGGTATGTGTGACATTATGTGTGCTTCTCACTCCATGCAGTGTCTCGCTCGCCGCTGCCGCAAACTATGTGTGATATTTCCGAATCTCCCCTTGATCTATGCTAGCAAGAAACACAAGGGCGAGCCGAAGCAGAGATTAGGCTGGACAAAGTGCTGGCAGAACTGAAGGGTCTACAGGAGCAGGAAGAGGTCAGGTCGCGAGTGGTATGAGTAGGCCTGCAAAAATACATTTTCGACACCGATGCCGACCACGATAGGCTACAGGAAGACGCTCGAAGCATTGTGTCTTTGCGTTTTGTAGCACTCAGCAGCCCTTTGTCTTGTTGCTGTTGGGCTGTTGCGTGAGATGTGTCTGGGATATCTGCTTGCTTGGTCAGGAACTGCAGCTGCTACAGGCGCACTTGCAGGGCAAACGGATGGAAATCGAGCGTAGGACTGGTAGGCTCCAGCGAGAGACAACGCAGCTGGAGGCTAGACACGCACAAGCTATGAAACAAGTGCGGGCCGCGCAGGTACGCTGGCCAGAGCGCAGGACAGGTAGCTGGTGTGCGCGTACATAGAGCTGAACAGGCTGAACCGTGTAGTCGAAAGAATCCTCGCTATCTATATCATTCACTTGGTTCCTTATTTCGTGCTTCTTCTTACCCGAGTGATATTCGATCAAATAACAACACACCAGCTTGTGGAATGTTGGTGCTTCAGGCCACGCTGAGAAACATGGACGACGAAGCAGAGAAACTCGTGGTGACTCAAAACAAACAAAAACAGATAGGATAGATAGATAGATAGATAGATAGATAGATAGATAGATAGATAGATAGATCGACAGACAGACAGATAGATCGATATATTTGGTCTATCAGCTCTGCATATCCGAAGACATGCATCCATCCACCCCGCCGCCAATTGGCGACTGGGTAGTGGATTGGGGGATGAGCACTACGCTCGATAGATAGATAGATAGATAGATAGATAGATAGATAGATAGATAGATAGATAGATAGATAGATAGATAGATAGATAGGTAGGTAGGTAGGTAGGTAGGCAGGTAGGTAGCCAGGTAGGCAGGTAGGTAGGTAGCTAGGTAGATAGATAGATAGATAGGTGGGTAGATAGATAGATAGATAGATAGATAGATAGATAGATAGATAGATAGATAGATAGATAGATAGATAGATAGATAGATAGGTAGGGAGTTAGGTATAGATGGATAGATGGATAGATAGGATAGATAGACGGACAAATACATATGTAGATAGTAGGCAGAAAATATACAGATAAGGTAGACAGGCAAAAAAGATAGATAACGAGGCATAGCATCTTGGGTATTCTGACCAGTACAATCTGTTTGCACCCTTAGTGGCTGATAGGCGGGCCATGTTCATGCTGAGTCAAGACCGCCGAAATGTCGATGGTATAGGTCAAGTGCGGGCGCTTGGAGCAGGAGCTATTGGGGTCGCCCTTCCACATCTTTTTGGCTCAGGTCTCTCCAGGGCCGCCTATACCTGCACGTTAAAGTATTTTTAATCCTAAATACATCATGCGCAAACACATATTGCAACAAACCGGCGAATAAGAATAAGCCTAAACATGTATAAGATGTATTCTCTCCAATTCAGTCTATTCTCATATTCTACATCTGAGGCTGGACATAAACACGATTTTGCTCGAGCGCCGAAACGTTCTAAATGGTAATTGCGTGAACGTCACATCTGTGTTATTGATACTCTGTCTTGCCTGAAAAGACTGGGAAGATGAACGGTTTGAATGTGGGTAGTCATACATGTTTACCAAAATAATAACTATCCTCCCTCCTCTCTCCTCTCCGTCGTGGCACGCACCTCCCTTCAGTCCCTTCCTCGACCAAGCATACTTTGAAAACTGAATTTCTCATATAATTGCAGCATGCAGATACGAAATACAAGGTGAGCTTTACGTCTGTACGACAGTCAACGCTATAACTCACTGAATCAGAAAATCATGCCGCTTCGGTTGTCTGTATACCTGCAGCGGCTTCCCGGGCAAAGCACGGAAGTCCTTCAGCGATCCTCAGCCGCGACGGCCGGCGCACAGTCGGACAACTTGGAATTTCTGCTTCTGACCCTTCGAAACACAACACAGCGACTCGAGCAGGCCAGCGGGGGTTATTCAGAGAGAGAGACAGAGACAGAGAGAGACAGAGAAGAAGTATGAGATAGAGAGAGGACTGATGGGCTTCTGGGTCGAGAAGAGAGTTTGGCTGTTTGCTGCGAGCAATTGACGTTGTTAATTAGCTCGTTGTTGTTCAGCTGACGAGGAGCTGATGCGTCTGGAGAAACAGCACGCCAGCAACCTTCAAGTATGACCTTATCTTTGTGACAGATTTCTGAATCCCGTACCTAATACAGTCTTCCGTTCCTTCTTTGTATGTGCAATATCTCGTATGGATGCCCAATACAATCATTAATTCATAATTAATCTCTGCGGCTAGGAGAGCAAGTGGCTAGCGCGTCGGTTCGCACAGGAGAAGCGGCGGCTTGCTGTGCTCAAGGACAAGCTGGACGCCCTCTGCCGATCCGTGCCGCAGGAGTCTCCAGCTTCGTCATTAGCGTCTGAGGACTTGGCGGCTACGCCATTAGCGCCTGAGGACTTGGCGGCTACACCATTACCTCCTGAAGATTTGGAACTAACACAAAACTTTGACGACCTGTCGCAGCCCCCAGCGACACAGGATTCGCAGGGTCACTCTACCCATGAATCAGATGCGATGCTGAATACAGAGGACACAGGTAGCGAAGAAGTAGGAGCCACTGGGAAGTCAAAGACTCTATCTCGAGGCGATCCGCGAAAGAAGCGCGACAGGCAATCGTCTGCTTCCTCGTTGCTGAAGAAGAAGCGGCGGCAGGAGCGTGAGCTGCAGATGATGCGGCGACAGTTACAAGAGGATGAGCTGGCCCAACGCATGGAGTGGAAGGCGCATGTGGAAAAGCAGAGGAAGCTCGAGCTGCGAGCACAGTTGCAGCGGCGTCGAACTGAGCAGGAGTCCAAATCGGGTATCGGGGCCTCAGGATCAACCTTGCGAGATGCCGTCAAGTGCTCTTTGCAGAAAATGCACCAAAAGAATGCCAATGCACTGGTCAACACTGTATTCAATACGAGCAAAATTTTCTTGCTTTATTTTGATGTGAGCAAATGTTTCATTGACTTTGAGTCTTGGATCTCGTTACTCCCTTCTTCTGTGTCTGTTTGTGTTGTACGCACGTTGTGTCATGTTTCATGAAAGGACATGAGCACTGCAGTGGTTCGGTACGGTGCGGTGCAGCCGCGGGGTATGCTGAAGCAAAGCAGCTTCGCAGGCAAGCGGATGCAACAAGCTTCCAGCCGCTTGGTACAGGTTTGAAGCATGAACTCCTGACCTAACTGCTTTCTTTCATTTTGTTTGTTACGCCCTGATTAGCTCGCGTGATTGATTTTGCTGCAGGTGCGAGAAGCTAATGAACGAGAGCATCGCAAACGGCTCTTGATTCATCAGTTGGCTAGGACCTCATTGCAACAACAAGAACCAGAAGAGATGGCGTGTGAAGAGGCGGAAGCGTCGGATCAGGAGGATCAGGAGGAGTGGGAATCATCAGAAGGTGACAACGAGAGGACAGCCTGCTCTATTGCTGTACCGGTTTCCCTCGCTGTAGCTGCTATCAAGGATGGTACTTTTAACAGTATTTCTCAACCAAAGAAAGCAGTGGCAGACAAACACAGTACGAAAGACAGTCTTTCTCAGTCAAAGAAAGCATTGGAAAAGAAACACAGCGCAAAATATCCCCAGGCGAAAAAACATATCAGAACAAAGAAAAAACCCAAAAAGGATCAAAAACAAATGTCTTTATCATTTTTTCTTACACAAAAGTAATACGCTCGAGCTTTAAATATCAATCTTTCACCACTTTCTCCTCACTTTTCCTTCTTATTTTTGAGCTTTAAGCTACTTATTAACTTACTCGTCCCTTCCAGTAGTATGTAATATTAGTATGGGTAACTGACTCGAATAGTTCATGACAGAATGGTTGTAGTCACGCTCAATCTTACTTTTAATTACTAATACCAGATTCCAACACTTGTAATATTACTATAATACTGTAACACACATACATGCATGCTGCCTGCATACAATTACGTATTATTACTCATACCAGAGTGACTGTCCTAGTTGGCAAGTTACTTGAAGCTTCCGCAGTATAAATAACGTAGAACTAAGACGATTGACTTGTATTCCGAAACCGTTAAACAAATGTAAACAACTTACTGTTACTTCAACTTTAACTTTTTCACGCAAACACTTTTAATAATACAATACAATACTAGCCACTTGTAGGCACAAGTGGGAATGTATTATTGTTAGACCAATAGGTTGTATTAACACGGTAACGGACAGATTCAGTATGACCCGGCCGGTCTGTAGGATGCGTGTCGGTAGAGCAATCCCTTCAGGGCGCGCCGGGCCGTGTTCTGTCTGTGCCGCCTTTTCAATAAGCTTGTGGTACGATGCGATCGTGACTGAGCTTGAACCGTTAGTAGGATAACTACGTTTACTATTAGTGATTACTTTGTGACTGGCTGGTAAGTAATTTATTCGTATACTACAGTCGAATGACCGTATAGTTCTAGTCAATAAGTGTAACGGCAGTAACTGCCTATATTAGCATTCAGGATTGACAATAACAATTGTGTAATAATTACAATCGTGCGGACTTTATTTCAGTTTAGTTACTAATGTGATTATTTTGAGTTTGTCAGTTCTGCTATATACTTGCGGATTGTAGTAAAAGTGTCGATTAGCATCGTGGCTTCTAACGGAGTCCCTCACATATGTTTTTTTTATCATTTTAAGCGTCTGTAAAATGGAGGCAACTATATATAACTTTTCGCCGCTGAGTTTTTAATATTTTTTTAATCACACTTTTTTGTTGTAAAGATCACGATGAGATCCTAGGTCCTCACTGAAAAAAACATTTAAAATTCAAATTTTATAAGAGTTAAAAAGGTTTGTGTTTTGTTCATAAAAAATATTATCATCAGCTGTGCAAAATTTGACTATAATTCACCATAATTTAGTCGGGACTAATATCGACGCTGAGCTTTCTGAATCTGCAGCCTTTTTGAAAAAAGGAGCAGTACTTCAAAAGCCATAGTTTCCTGGGTTTTTGCTGGTTTTGGGACCTTTGACATTAAAAAATGTTCAGGCCGGTCCAGGCCATGCCAGCCAAAAAGCCAAATCCCGTCAACTTTTTTTACTGACAGGCGCAGTCTGTGAACAGTTTTTGAGGAAGCTCGGCACCGTATTCGAATGCCTCGTCCCAAGCCTTCTCGGAGATCTTGGAAAAAAGGAAAGATTGGGGACAAAAACAAAAGAGAACTGAGAGGGGAAAACGTGCTGACACCTTGGGGGGAAAAAGAGCTAAGTTAGACGACCAAGAGCGAGTGGCAGAGGCAAGACAAGCATCCTCCGATTATGGCAGACACTCTAGCACTTTAGTGGGGGCAGAGCTCGCGGAGCAGCCTGATTTGGGGCAAAATTTTGAACTGGAATTTTGTGTGATGACGCCCAAAGGGGCTGGGGTGAATTACATGACCAGAAAGGAGTACTGGGCGAGTGTAGAGAGGGAGAAGATGACGCCAATAAACGTGCCAGATGCGCATGAGTCTGTGGGTAGAACAGGAGAGCCATACCTGCGAGAGATGTGGCAGTGGCAGGAGACAGATGATAGGTGTAGAATAGATAAGTATGTGACGGGAAAAGAGATAGTGCTAGTGTGTAGGGTGCCCAAGATCAGAAAGGAAGAGAAGGTGTCCAAGCAGACTAGGAGACAGAGAAAGCAGAGGTGTGGGGCTGTGGTAGGGGAGGTTAGGCGAATGTTAGGTGAGGAGCATAGGTTGACAGAGGCAGAGGTGAATGATTATGATGCAATGGTGCAAGAAATGTATAAACAATATGCTGCCCTGCCTGACGAGAAAGAGATAGCAGATAGCATACCAGGCACTCCTGCACATGGATTGCAATGTCATGTCGGATAAGCAAGTTCAGACTTTGTTGCGAGCAGTCCAGCATCCCTTTCTGTCTGGACGGAAGGTCAGCTTTGCTTTTTTTTGTTGGGTCTCTTGTCATAGCAATTTGTGTGATGTAGTTGGCGGATAAGAGAAAAGAACTGACTAAGGAAGTAAATTTAAAGTACGATCTCAAAGTGTCAGCAGACGGTTTATCTGCCAGTGCAAGTGTCTACACGATTCTCACTGAATTGGAGGCCAAGTGGTTGAAGAATGGGGGAGGGGAAGCCGATACTTTCATGATACCAGTGGGGGGGGGGGGGGGGGATGGAAGAAAAACTGGGGCAACGCTGAATTCAGTACTGTGGGCAGTGAAGGTTTTTGCAGTTGATGCTGAAAAGAAATTGGTGCAGGGCTTTCTGCACCCTACCAGTCAAGAGGGGATCTTCCCTGTCCTCATTTCTAGGTTCGGGGAAGAGCTGGAGGAGCTCAAACAGTCCGCAGAAAGAGGGGGCAGAACTGCTAAGGCAGTAAGAGCGGTTGTTGCTCTAATTTTTTTGAAGTTAGCGTAGGGGCAGTTCATGATTGATCTGCCCCCACGTTAACGTCAAACCTCTTTTTTTTTTTGTTGTTTTTTTTGTTGTTTTTTTCTTTCTATTGTTACCATTATTATTATTACTATTATTATTTGGTTCATGATAATATTCTCCTTCCTTTCTGAACTGTTGCGAGTGTGACGTCACCCCCCCCCCCCCCCCCCGCTTCTCGCTTACTAGGAATTCTATGAGGAAGCGAACTAATGTTGTCCGCTTCCTCATAGAATTTCCCAAACCTTTCTCTTTCTTTCTTTCTCTCTCTCTCTCCTTTAAGTTATTAACAATAAAACACTCTCCTTTGAAGTTATTCGTAATATACTGTCAGTAAATTTGTCACTTAGTTTGTGACTTTATTAATATTGACTTAGTTTATTTATTAATACCATTGATATATATTTTTATTATAACTTGTAGGTGAGCTTTTAGCTTACCTGGAGCAACTTGAACAAAATGGATGGACATCCCCGGACACCGGCCGTCATTACAAGGTTAAACTTTTTGTCACAGGTGACATGAAGCGGCTGCTCTCATGCACGGGCATAAAGCAGCCTCTTCTGATAACTCTTGTTTTTAATGCACATGTCATTCAGACGATAGAGCAGATTTAGAGGTAGAGTGGGGTTTGACTAGAAAGAGCACGGATGATGCATCGCAACCCGGAAAAAGACATGCACAGTCACTGTTTCATTTCGTACCACTTGAAAGACACATCCCCGACTTGCTGCACATGATGTTGCGTGTGTGCGGCCGCATGACCGATTACATTATACAAGAGATTTTGACAGGAAAGCCTCGTGTCCCTTGGAGCCTGGACATTCCGCCTGATTTCCCGTACGCGTCGCTTGACGCAAGACTCGCGCACTTCAAAGCTGTACTTGCAGGTACAACCGGTAGGGCGGGAAAGGCTGATATGGACATGAAATAATTCCCGTATACAATCTCAAGTAATTCGCCTCCGGGATCCAAATTGATTGATTGCAAAATAAGCTTTAATGACAATGAAATAGACAGAACGGAATCGTGAACAAACTAGTGTGTGATCACATGCAAATCATATGATATAATCACGAGAAAGATAATCTAGAAAGAATGTTGTGCATGTAATTGACTGTGTAACACAGTAATGCAGTTAGTCCCATGTTGTAGGCATCACCCCCCGGATAGCCGGTAAAAAATACCTTTTCCTGGTGACAGGTGCACCAGCTTGTTTTTCAGTATTATTTGTCCGGATTGGACCTGATGTCATTTTATTCCTGGTCTGTTGCCGTTTTCCTTTTTGGCTTCACTGAACTAATACAACGAGACATCATTCTCATTCTTGAGGACTGTGTTTGGTTGTATTACCGACTTTTTACGAGCTATCGTTGGGGGCATTACATTTGGAGTCCACATCACTAGGGTGATTTCTTTCTGCTTTGCCACACAGGCAACAGAGTGAATTTTCACTGACCTGTCTCACACGGGGACGTCAGACGAAAACAAATACTCCAACACAGCTCCCTCATAACTCTTTCACAAAACAAATAATTTGATTGGTCTCAAGCAGGTGTCTCGTACCCTCTAGCCCAATCCATATCTGTGTGCTCACAAGCAGACATTAGATACAAACTCTCTGTCGTTCTTGCTGTTCTCACACAGAGACCAAGAAGAAGGAGGTGGACAGAAGAGTGAAGGAACACACACAAAACACAAACAAGCATAGGGACAGGAGCACAACACTTTACCCTTCTAGTTTGTGCATTTATCTGCATTATCTCACACATACGTCAGAGTATTTTTGCAAATCTCTGATCGTTTTCTAAAGGTAGGTCTGAGAACCTATCCGACCGACTGTCGACTTCTCAAGGAGAGCTTTTCTAGCTTCTCTATTACTATCTGTGTGTAGGTCCAAGTGCCTCATACTAGATACAATATAGAAAAGAAGGAGGAGAAAGTAATCTGAGTAAGGAGAACAAGAAATCGAAGAAAGTCTCAAAGACTATTTTTCTCAAACAAAAACAAACATACAAACAGTGTTTCATAGAGGACAGGGAATATTATCCTACCCTCTCTATTAGTTTCTCTTTTCACTAGTCAATCGACTGAAGGAGGAACAGAACACAAACGAACAAAAACCAAACATAGGAGCTGACACTGTCCTCCTGTTGATCACTACTACGACATCATGTCGACAGAGACCGCCGAAGTGAGTGAATTCTCGGAGGCAGAACAAAGAAGAGAAGAAGAAGAAGCAGGAGGAGGAGGAGGAAGAGGATTGAATGAAGGAGGAGGAGGAGGACTGAATGAAGGAGGAGATGAAGGAGTAGGAGGAGGAGTAGAAGAGGGCTGGGATGATGAAGGAAGATATGGAGGAGACGAAGATGAAGGAGGATTTGAACAAGAAGAGACGGGAGGAGGAGGAGCATATGGTAATCCCTTACCACCTGCCTACACGGGAGGAGGAGGACGAAAAATGATCGACTTGATTCATAGTGATGGAGAGGAGATCACAGTGGAGGAACAACAGTGGGTGCAAGACCACTATGACCTCACTAAAGAAGAGTTTGATAACAAGATGGGGGAGAGAAGGACACCTATATGTGGATCCCTCAGGATCAAAGAAGAGAGAAAAGTCGTGCTAAAAAGGATGTCTATATCCTATTATCAAACACAGCACAGCTCCTCGGCAAACTGGTCTCTGATCCAGAAGAGAGAAAGAAGATACAGCATATCAAGTTTGGGGACACACACACCCACCTTGAATTACTCGATGCTATCTTTGGGGTGTACACTCAAACCCTGATTTGGGAACGTACATACGGCCCACGATGTGAGGGTTACCTCCAGTACACAAACCCAAGAGCAACGGCCAGATTCCTCGCGACTGGTCAGGAGGCAGTCGATGTAACAAAAATGAAGACCAATCTGGGTTCGAAAAACTCGAGTGGCATATTTCATTTTTTTACAATGGAAATAAAGGCCTTGGAAGAGGGGAAGGCAGAGATGGAAAAAAGCATTAAGGCAGCAGGAGAAGCTCATCCTGTGATTGATGAGTTAGAGAAGACCGACAGAGTTCTGACCAAGATCAGACTGTTGATGGGTGCGTTACTGCACAAGGAGGCATGGAAGAGATGGATTCCTACCAAGGATCACTCTGTCCTTAAATCACTTAGTAACGCACCACCGGTCGCCAACAAAGCAGGTGTTGACCAATATGTGGAGAAATACAATTTTCTCAGATCTGCTTCTGAATTGGTGGCCTTTATCACTCATGCTCAAAAGCTGGTGATATCTGAGAAGAAGAAGGCGAAAGAGAATGAGGAGTTCGAGAAGACGATGAGACTGGAAAGAATGAAAGCAAAAGTGAGTGGTGCAAAGACACACCCTCCGACATATTTGACCCCACCAGCTCCTGCCCCACCAGCCCCTGCACCCTCGGGTTCAACTACGGTGGTGGTCACAAACACGGAGAAGAAGGACAGACAGAACATCATAAATGCCTTCAAGGGGAAGAAAGGAGGAGTGGCAAGTCTCATGCAAAATGCCAAGACGAGCTCAGACAAAGACTCTGATGCTTCGCTTTTGAGCAAGCTCAAAGAGATCAATGCCTGCATGAAGGCTTTTCCTTGCGACGAAACGCAGGAATACGAGGCCCTTGTTACTGTTTTTGACCAATCTCTAGTCTCGGAGGGATTTGATCTGACACAGTACAAGTTTTTGAGAAAGAAGGAGGAGATTAAGAGAAACAATGCAACAGGCCTAGACGCTCAGTGTGAACTGGCGGTGGCCACACTCATTTCATATTTTCAATCTCATGGATACCAGCATCTCTGCACTGGTACTCTCATAGGGTTTGAAATCTTTGAGACAGTGGCGATGAGTTTGAGGAGTGCTGTTGGCTTGGCGGCGACCCTTACGGAGGTAGTTTCCTCCTATGGGCTATTCTATGGCCGCAAGTCGATCATCCTCTATTTCTTTTCGGCGTTACACACAGTTAACCGAGTAAGCTTACTCAGCTCATACAACAATGCTCGACGTTTAGCTCAGTGAAGTCCAAGAACTTCCTCGAGACACACGTGTTCGAAAATACGGTTCAAAGCGTTGCTCCGTCAACACTGTTTCAAGAAGTGATGAGTGCATGCTCAAACATGGACTCGCTCACGGAGGCACATACGGCACAGGCAGGCGGTGTACCTGTTGGCGCACAAGCCACGTACACAAACAGAGTTGCCGGTTGGAAGAGACAGAGAGAGCCAGACCTGAAGACCGCATGTTGGAGGTGGTTCGCGGGCTTGCAGTGTAAGGCACAGATGGAGAACAGAGACTGCTCTTTCAATCATGATAGGCAGAACCCAACAGCAAGGGCAAATTTTCTGAGCAGGACGGAAGGCAAGGAACCGGGCCTTTTCAATATGCTTCAGATTGCCGCTGTGAACGAAGGTTGGTATGCCAATATGTGTGATGATGAGGAGTTACGAGAGGCAATCATTACCTACATGAAGAGGATGAAGGAGAAGAAGGAGGAAAGGGAGAGACAAAAGAACTTAAAGGCCTCTCAAAGAGGACGAGAAGGAGGAGCAGGAGCAGGAGGACGAGGAGGAGGAGGAGGAGGAGGAGGACGAGGAACATGGAGAGGAGCCTCGAGGTGGCAGGGAACCCCTCAGAGAGGAAGAGGAGGAGGTCGGGGATATACCCCTTATGGAGGGAGAGCTGTTCGAGCTCCAGCCCCCCCACCCAGAGGAGGAGGAGGCTCGCGGGCAAGCTCCAACCCAAATTTCGGTCGAGCTCAGGCCTACAACACTGCCTCGGAGACCGATACGTCATCCTACCCGGACACTACTCAAGGTAATCGTTTCGAGGTGGTGGAATGACTGGAGGGGGAAGAAGAGAGGAAGGAGAAGACTGTGAAGTTTAACACTAAAGTCACAGTGCTTTCTAATGCTGTTGTGCAGACTGGGCCAACGCTTCCTCTATGTGAAAACAAAGATGTGGGTACACAGAGACTGCAGCCCCAAGGTAGTCTCATACCCGTTCATACAGCACGGTTACCAATGATAACTGATGCAAATAGGAAGGCGAGACTTGCGATGGAGGCGAGGAGGCCAATGGCAGACGTATCGCCTCGGCCAAGCAAACAACCACGAACAGACTCAATGTCCACGGTCGCGGCGGGTGGCGAGCAAAAAGACAATGTGTGTACTCAAGTACCACAAGACAATGTCGCTCAAATAGTAAACGCACCAGTACCGCAGAATAATAAAAATGTTAATGAGGTGAAGCAGGAGGAGAAGAAGGAGGAGTTGAAAAACTTAGAGACAAGACTCCAAAATTTGGAACGTAAAGTTCTTGTTCTCGCAGCCAATATACACAGGCCCGATGCTCTGTGTTATACGGAACTTTATTGTGAAACTTTGAAGACAATATTAAAAGTTCGTAATGATACGATGGCGAATATTAATATTGTCGGCCGGAATTTTTAAATCGATACCGGGACTGGGTGGACGGAAATATGAAAAAGTCAACGGGCACTCTCAAAGGAGTGAGCAGCCGGACGGATATCACGGGAATCATCACACTGACCTTTAAATTGAAATCCGCACGAGTATACCGTATGGACCTCTATGTCGTCCCCGGTTACCACGGGTCAATATTACTATCGTATGACCAATTGGCTACGATGGGGGCTGTGATTGATTGCGCCGCACGGCGAGTGATATATGGAGTAAAAAGAGGAGAAGAGAACGATATTGATCCCTTCAACGCTACTGACTCTTATGAGGCTTATGAGCTGAGTCTAGCGACGGATCACAAAAAGATGGCCATCGCACATGAGGCACTTGAGGTGTACGTTCACCCCCATGTCGTAAGACCGGATGAACTGTCCTGGACCGACAATTGGGAATCCCAAGTGTGCACTGTCACAGTTCCGACATGCCATTGGGACAAAAAGTCTATTGATGACTTAATCGAGAAGCGAAAGGAGGAGATTATATGTGTCGCACAAAGAAGCCCGTCGTTGGCGAGATTCGCGGAAGGAGTAGGAACAGATGTCCATATTACTAACGGATACTGTTTCCATGCGAAAGTAGGAGAAGAAAAAAGGGAGGCGTTTGTACCAAGGAGAACGGGGCGAATCCCGGATACTCCACCAGAAACTATTAAAAGTTTTATTACTGATTTCTGGGGTGACGAGCCCACGTGGCCGCGTTCACTGTCTGAAGTGAAGAAATGCTTACGGACTTTATTCGAAAATAATAAGCCGTATACTATTATCCTGCCATATAATGAGAAGGCGATATGGGCGCAGGAAATAAGGGACCGGCTTATTGATCATCCTATACCGGTACCCTCTCGCAAGCAACAGCTAGTGGTGGCTTGTCGTATGGGAACTCGTGGAAGCTCAGAGACCTCGACAAGTTGAAATTGATACCGCAAGCATTCACATGCTTTGATGGTTTTTACACCCGTAAAGCTCCTTTGCAATACGCGAGACTCATTGACATGCTGGTGGAGCTCGGTAAAGATGATGAGCCGGACACGGTCACGTATGAAAAGACTGGCCTAGATGATGTCTCGGAAGAGGACTTAGGCTTGGAGGAGGACAGAGAACCCCTCAAGCAACATAAGCAGATGTCTGATGAAGATTTTCAGGCGGCGGCGCGGAAAATATTGGAAGAAGGAGTAGGCACGGAGAAGGAGAAGGAGCTTTTAAAAGCCAAATTAGAGGCGAACAAGGAAATTTTTGACCCTCCACATGCAGGTGGTGTCAAGCCTGAAGATTTCACTGCGGTTATTTACAAAATACCGGGTGCGGAGCCGTCACCGGCACCACGAAGGGCGAATTTGAGTATACATGAGGCGAAGATAGCGGAGGAGCTAGCAAGACAGCTGCTCAATGAGGACTTTATTGAGAGATCAACATCTCCAATAGTCTCACAACCGAGAATAGTGCCGAAGCCAGGAGGAGAATGGCACCTGACAGTTAACTATGCTCGTGTTAACAAGGTTCTCCCGACATTAGAAGAAGGAAGGAGAGTACTGCGGAATGCAAAATTCTATTCGGTCATTGACCTTAAGAATGGCTTCTGGCAGATACCACTGGAGGAAAAGTCCAGATGGCTGACGGCGTTTGTGGTGGGTATGGAAATATACCAATGGAAAGTGCTTCCGATGGGCCTCAAGCAAGCCCCAGGACTTTTCCAGAAGGCGATGCAGAAGATGTTGAGCAGTCAGTACGATGATTTGTCTGACGGAGGCTTTATGAGAAGGCGGGGACAGAAGGCGGGAGAATATGCATTTTGCTATATCGATGACATTATCGTATACTCTAACACAATGGAGGAGCATATCGATCATTTGTCCGATATATTCAGGCGCATCGGAGCTTTTGGCCTGAAATGCAATCTAAAGAAGTGTCAACTTGCCAAGACGAGTGTGACATACTTAGGGTACGAGATCTCCCTCAATCGAGTTTCGATATCCAAAGAGAAGAGGGAGGAGATTATGAATCGACCGATACCGAAGAACCGCACTGAATTGCACTCATTCCTTGCGATGGCGCAATACTATAGCCAGTTTATACCCGATTGGGGTGCAACACGGGCTAAAGTGGAGAAAATGATAGATTTTGGAGACTTTGAGAAGTGGGACGAAGAGGCTTTGCAAGCGTTTCATGCGCTCAAAGATCTCATTTACAAAGACCCGAAAGACGGAGGACTGGTGTTAACGATGCCCGACTTTACGAAACAATTCGTAGTCGATACAGACGCATCTAAGTTTGCGATTGGGGCTGTATTACAACAAGAGGATGAGGAGTGCGTATAGCTTTCAACACCATGTCGACATCGCGTAGCAAAGGTGGCCGTTTTAGTTCTAGAGCTGGCCACGCTGCGAGGTTTGCACGCAGCCTTCTCCTTGACTCCAGCTTCCGTCTCCCGCTGTCGGACTTCCTTAAGACGGGACTTTATGACAAGGACTCGATGATATGGGTCGACGACCCCGCCAAGTGCACTCTTTGGTCCGATGCAAACTTTTGCGAGGTGGAGGGTTCGCAGTGGGGGAGGGGTGCCATTGCCATGGCCCCCTTTTGTTCCAAAGGTCTTTTCGTTTCTCGCTGTTGGTCCGTTGAAGAGTTAGCCCTTCTGCGCTCTGAGTCTCTAGTCGACTCGTCTCCGATGCGTGAGTTATTCAGTGCTTACGTTGCAGCTTTTGAATTTGCGGTCGCACTGGGTTACAGAAAGTTTCATATTGTCACGGACTGTGCCCCGGCTGCTCACTGTCTGAACTCGTGCTACTCGCCTCGGACAAACATTAAGAGTCTCATTGACTCTTGGACTTCCAAGCTTTCTCTTATTGGCGTTTCTCTCGCTGCCTCTCAAGAGCCACGTAAACGCATTCACATTGTCGATTTGTTGGCCCGTGCTCAGATGGCCCAAGCGACCGAGACCTGGCGCAAGTCGAACCCGTCCGGGCCTTCTTTACGACCTCTTCAGCAGTAACGGAAGTACCTTGGCTCGTCACCTCTGCGATGGAAGTCATGACGTGCTCTGTCTCTTATAGCACCAGTGCCGCCTACAGCTCAGCCATCCGCAAGTTGCGTTCTTTCTGCTCCGCCTACTCAACGGAGCACTGGTGTCCTGTCTGGTGGCAACCCGACCCTGTACTCCTTGTTCTCTTTCTTGTTTGGTTGAGCCGGTTCATGTCGGTATCCACCTGTAAGGTTTATATTTATGCAATCCGAGACTTCTGCCTCCGGTTGAGCCTAGATGACCCCACCGACAACCACTTCGTGGAGATGGCGTGGCGAGGCATCAAGCGCAGTAAGCGCACCAAGCTCGACAACCGTCTCACCTTAGAGCTGCCGATGTTAGAAGCTATGGCAAGCTATACTCTAGGGGCAGTCAAGGATCGCAACATCCCCAAGTCCACTCGTCATCTCTGGGCCACGGTCGTCACTGCGGCAGTCTGGGGCTTCTTTGGACTCTTTCGTGTAGGCGAGTTAGTAGCTTCTGGATCGCTCGCAACGTGCCGGTTCCTTGTCAACTCCTTTATTCAAATGCGCCTTGTTGACGACATGAGTCTCATAATGGTTACCCTGGATGGCGCAAAGCAAGACCCATTTCGCCGCGGTTGTGATGTTGGCCTTGCAGAACAAGAGAACCCGCTCGTCTGTCCCCACGCGTGGAAGAAGATCTTCGAGTCCAGTCGCGATGCTTTCAAGCTCCCTTTGGCGGGTAACTATCCTTACTTCCGTCTTTCTGACAATTCCCCGCTCGATCGCGCCACGTTTGTCAGCACCGCTCGGGAGCTTCTGCAGAAGGCTGGAGTCGCGACTGGTGGTCGGTTCAACGGGATCTCGCTTCGTTGTGGTGGTGCAGCTCGTCTCTTCTCGCTCGGTGCTTCGGATTCATCGATCATGCGTGCGGATCGGTGGTCTTCGTCTTGCTTTCGTCTTTACGTGGGCGCAAGGATGGCCGAGCTTGTTGCTGAACAGAAAGCTATCGGGGGAGGGGCAAATCTCTAGGCTCAAATGTTGGAGGTATTTGTAATGTTCGGTTTCAGTACTCAAGTTTTTAGGTGCGGCTGTCTGTGTTCCGAGTGGACATCAGAGCCGTCAACTTTTAGTGTTTTGTAAACTTGAGTCCTGAAATATTTGAGCCTAGCCCCTTTCCCTCCACACTACTCCGACGAGTTCGGAAGGTTAGGCCAATAAAGCTTTTCTGTTCTCTTACTAAGTAAATTCGAAACTACGATACGGAAACTTTAATTACTGGTTTGCTCCGGGCTTCGCCCGGAGTTAACCGCCGTTAAAGTTCCGAGGAGACGTTTCGCTTTTACGGTAGTCCGGTCGGCGCGGCGTAGCCGTGCCGGCGGAGCCGGCGCGTGTTTGATCCGGCGTCTGGTTAGGCCTAGGTTGGAAAGTTGGGAAGATCGAAAGATCTTCCCAACTTTCAAACTCCCGCCCACCCTTCCCTTGTTTTGTTTTTGTTTGTCCTTTGCTTCTGTCTGCTCTGGGCTTTTGGTGGTGTTCGGTGATCGCTGGTGGCCTCCGCTGGTTCTGCTCGCTCCGACTTCGTCGCGTCTCCCTTGGACTGTTTTGATGCTACCTTCGGTTGTTGCCGTGAACAACTAGTCACTAGGTTGGCCTGCTCATTGTGCTTGGTGCCTTCCCTTGTTTAGTGTAGGTTTGTTCCGGTCCTTGGGATTGTTCAGTCGCTCTAACATTAGTTTGCCGTCCGCTCTCCCTCCTCCGCCCGGTTTCTCTGTCTGGCTTTAATAGATAGTGTTATTCCATTTCTTTGTTTTTTCCTTTCACTATCCCCTCCTCCACCCGGTCTTCTTAGTTGACTAGTAGAGCGTGCCGGTATTTGTAATGTTCGGTTTTAGTACTCAAGTTTTTAGGTGCGGCTGTCTGTGTTCCGAGTGGACATCAGAGCCGTCAACTTTTAGTGTTTTGTAAACTTGAGTCCTGAAATATTTGAGCCTAGCCCCTTTCCCTCCACACTACTCCGACGAGTTCGGAAGGTTAGGCCAATAAAGCTTTTCTGTTCTCTTACTAAGTAAATTCGAAACTACGATGCGGAAACTTTAACCCCATGCTCGACCGAAACGAGACAATGGCGGATGCTATCCAAAAGCTGAACGGAAGCTTGCGTGCCCCGCCTAAGCGCCGTGACAAGACGGCCGAGGCGAAGGCTAATCCCGATCAGCCGATCCCGGTCGAGGAGAATAACGCAGCATCAGCGCCCAGCCAAGAGGGTATGGACGTCGACCAAGATGACGGATCCTCCCCGGCGGTCATAGACTATTTGCTCCGCGGCCAGATATCCATCCGCAGACCGAACAGGAGGAAAAAGCGGACATCGCCCCTCAGCGCCCACCGCGTGAGTCCAAGCTGAAGAAAGGCGAAGACGTTAAGGCCATCCATTGGCACGTGGGTAAGGTATATATCCTCCGTCCACCGACGGCCCACGTAGGCGACGACTGCCTAAACGACTTCTTCCTAATGAAAGTCAAGGAATGGGAACCGAAGGTCCGCGCCACCAGGGCGAACAAAGCGACCTCGGCCGAACCGCCCATCCTACAGTTCTATCGGTCACACCAAGACCTCGACGATCCTGAATCCCGAGTCTTCTACCCGGTGTATCGGGACGGGGAAAACGTTGAGACGTTTTGGAAGGGCATTACCGATAAATCGCCCTGATACAAGCCCTGGCAGATCCAAGTATGGCCGCACATGGTGCTAGATTACCCATTCGACCTACAACATGGCTGAATTCCAATTCGGGTATGGGACGAGATAGCCGCCGAAGGCATCTCTACCGCTCTCATAGGGGCACCAGCACCGGGGAAATACAAACCCGGCCGATTAGCCCAAGCTGCTAAATCCAAACGGACTCAAAAATAGTCGAGGTGATGATCGAGGAAACGCATAGCCAAAACACGGGTAGTATAGGGGTACCGGGCCCAACCGCACCGAGCGGAGCCCTAGCCACTACCATACTAGGGAAACACCAGAAAATACCTCTGTCTTGTTTAAAATACTACCTAAGTCCGCTCTTCCACGGGAAAGAGGGGATTGGACCTAACATGATGTAACAAACGGGAAAAATGACCCTGCCCCGCCCCCGTGGGGTGCGACGGCCCTGAAGGTATCTTGACGGGTCGTTAGTTGGTGTTACCACCATGGGTCGGAATAATTTCTGGCTAGCTCAACCTGGCCATTGCACATCACACTCGCCTGTTGCTAGCCCGCCTCTCGCGGCTCTGGCATGCGTAGGGTGTGATAAATTATTCTCCACAGAATGTTACGTCATTTATGTCACGTCCTCCCTGTCTTATTGTTTGGGTGGAAGGTTGAAAAACACCAAAAGCCATAAGCATATATACTTCATTCATGCACTTAAGTGTCCCTATTCCTAGACAGCCCGATTCATATATAATCCCGATGCATTAAGTACGGACAGGCGAAGGGATCCAAGGGCTCACGTCGCACCCAAATCCCCTGTTGGCATGTACATAAGTAAGCAAGTGTGCAAAGACGACAAACATCCCATAATTCACAGCAAATACACTTGCCTTGCTCATAATTTAGGCTTACAGACATACCGACAATCAAGCCCTTATGCCACCTATGGGCATGCAGACAGCGCTGGAGCAGTACCTAGCGTTCCTATTAGCGTGCGTGGCGTCTGTGTGCGTTATCGCGGTGGTACACTTGCTAATGCAAGTCATCGCGGTCGATAAGGGGAAAGCATCGGACTAGAGGCAAGAAGGCCAGCCGATAGCAGGGGCGCCGCCGGAGGCCAAACAACCGTCTGAGTCCGATTTACCTATGTCGGAGAGCCCCAGGTTTGCCACCCCACCACACAAACGACACAAAACAGCACACTCGGATTCCAAGGGGGCCGGAACCATTCCGGAGGGACACGCACAACCCCGACCGAGCCCCACTTCACCTAGAACACCACTCAGCACTCTTTCCGATCACTCGAACACCGAGCCTACCCACATGAACCCGGAGGGAGCCGCAACGCCGGCTAGTGTTGCGCGCACACCTTCCTCATCCCCGACGGATGAGGATGTCGACCCAGAAGGTATCCTTGAGGAAGTCGACCCAGAGGGTATCCTTCGACAACCATGGGTTGACCCGGAACCATGGCGCGTACGGGACGAGGACGAGTTCGATCAATCCGACACCGATTACGAGTTGGGTGAGGATAGTGATGCTGAAGTCATGGCGCGCAACCGAGCTAAGCGACGCTTAAAGGCACGCCGTGAATATTGGCGGCGGTTCGGGTGTAAGGATAAAACCGAGCCCGATAAATACAGCGACGGGTTAAACCCGGTCGAGGAGGAAAGACTCGTCCCCGCACCCCATAACATGGATTATCAACACCATCGGTCTCCACCACCTGAACAACCCCGACACTGGGGCAGGAAAGAGGAATTTGTGGCATACTTCCACAAAAAGGATGATATCCAATACGTATACGGACCGATCGACCGACCGGTATACTGTCATGGGGATAGACAGGTAGGCCAGAAAGTCTACCGTCTCATCCGATGGGAATCCAAATCAGGGAAACCCAAACCTCCCCCTTCCAGCCCGCCCGAGAGGGTCAACTATGCACGCGTCAACCGATTATTGATGCCGTATCGCATCCCGATGCAAACCATGTTGCGGAGAATGGATCCTCACCTCTTCCAAGGGGACGAGGCGAGCGAGGAATACGAAAAACCCGTCCGATACGCCTTTGACCCGGCGTCACGCCAAATGCACCGCATATACCCTCCGTACCGGATATTACGGACGCGGAGCGCCGCCTACGGCTTGAATGCCCAGGGCTCAAACATACAACCAATCCGCGTTCTAGTCCGTTCAAACCAACGGCGGAGCCATATCATCGGCATATGCTCGTTGGCAACCAGGTCAACTGGGTACCGGACCCTCACTATTTTGAGGACGAACCGGCCACGGGGTCGTCCCTGAGGAAAGCATACCACCGCCACTTCCACCAATGCAAGATGAACGGGGGGTATACTCTCACACCCCATCCTATCACTACGCGGCACATGACGAGAACCGTCTCCGAGTGACCTGCGGTGGTGTGCGCACAGTGCCCTCCAACGGCAGCCATAACTGCGGACACAAGTGGATCCTTGACCCCGACCTATACATGTCGCCAGAGCGATGGGGACCACATATGTGTTTGGAGCACAAATCTCTTGAGAAGGAACGACCATGGCAGTAGCCAGTTACTAGACCGTGGGAAGTCCCTCAGAGCCCACCAACCTGGCCCGAAAATCCACTCCCACACGTGGTACCCTACATACCCATCCCAGGGGATCCTACATCACTGACCATGGAGCAGTGGGCGTTGACTCGGACCATCACAGGCTGGGCTAGCTTATCCGATCAACAAAGAGCGTATGTGCTACGATTCTATAGCATCAAAGCGCTGCCCAAACAGCTCTTGGAACCCTACGAGCTTCGAAGGCTCCGATGGTCACAATTGGATATCAGTGCCTACTACCGACTCCTGGAGAGAGCGGGCCTACCTCTCCCGGACGAGGTTCAGGCATACCGAGCCTATCACCTCCGAAAGGGCCGCGACCTCCCATTCAATCTGTCGGCGGAAGGTGACGAGTTGCGCCAAATCAACGAGGCCCTCGGAGTGCCCCTTGAGGAGAGTGCCCGATAACCGTCTCCTATCCCCTGCCTATCAGATAGTGGCGTCACATATTTTCACCCTCTACCATAGGCGGAGCTACTATCGCCCCCAGCCACCTACAATCCCCGACCGATTTCAGGGAGTGGCAAGGCTGCGACAAAGACATTATCTCTGTTTTCAACAAGAACACATGGCGGTATGGCTCATAGCCATTCGCTATCGCCTGTTCGAAACTGCCATGGATACCTACTCAATATCTTGATTGACCGCGAAGATGCCCGCCCAACCGACCCTCAACGCCTCCAATCCTGGGCGGAGAGGTGAGCTCGAAACTTCCGTTATCACGCTCGTCCAGAGTGGGACAGCGCGGTGCAAGACGAAGAGCTCAGATGGCACAAAGCTACAAAGCCATTGCACTATATATACCACTCTCGACACTGTTACCCACGGTGGAGCAAGTGTACGAATATAAACTCGGGGATAATATTATAATGCAAAGACTATACCCTGAGTACGACCAACCACGGTCGTCGATCCGACCGTTCGATCTATCTGATGACAAACGGCAAATGATCCACATCCAACTCGATCACGAGCGCGACGATCCACCCTCCGACCAACCAGAGGGGCGGTACCGCTCACCCTTCCAGTCCAGCACAGAGGACAATTTCGTCCGATACGTGGAGGAAGACGAGAACGATGTGTTTTGAGACCCTCCAATAGGGGTTGTATACTTTCCTAGACACTTCCAAAAATAATTTCAAGCTGGCTCTACACAATTGTATATATCTATACAAAAAGTCCACCGAGGACACCAAAAACGAAACAAACATCTAGACTGGCAAAGCGCCCGTTCATTCCAACAAATGGACGACCTACGGGCAAGTTTGTTAACAATATATAGCTAACAAATTTGTTCATAGGTGGACTCTTATTCGGGCCCGATTGCCTCCCGTCTAATAAGGGGATCCGCAGCGCGCTGTGAGGGTATATATCCGCAATCTGTCCGCCAAAAGGCTAGATTGTGATTGTATACTTTTCTCCACCCCAGCAAGGGATCCGGGACGAGAATACATTCATCCCAGCCTACCGCCAATAGGTCAGCTTGGGTGAAGGTATTTTTACGTCCTGGTCTCGTTTAACCTCCGACCCATCCAGGGAGCCCATGGAGCGACTGACATGCCATGTCTACGAGCATAGTATTACTGCATCTCCACTGCAATCCTATCTTTCTCCCAGACAGGGAACCCGACCAATTCGGGAGAGCCAGAACAAAAAAAGTTACTCCTCACACTCGGATGACAAGGGTCATCAAGGGGGGGGGTAGAGTGAAATTCAAATTTAAATTTGATAATTAAATTCGAAATCAAATTCGAATTTCGCACATGTTCCGAAATCCAAATCATCCGGAGTAACGCCTAAAGTTACATTTCCTTCCTTCGATCGCCTATCTGATTACTAGAAGAAGAGAAGCCACCAACCTCGAGCCAAACCTCGACAGCCCACATATTCCTACCGCTCACATTTACCTCTCTACTCCTAATCAATAGAGGTTGTCGGTATAAACCGGGGAGGGGGGATTGTAGGCGCAGATAGGTAAATATGTGCTACTTTATTAATACCCCGTGTCGGTCTAGACACAATAAGAGATTGTTCCTATTAACAACACTCTTGAACCGGATAATGATAATATTACTAAAAAGGTCCGTTACCCTTTTTAGGTCAGAATATATTATCGTTAGACCGGACAACGGGAACTGGCTGGTGTTTGCCTTGGTGGTTTTTGGGCTTCGCTAGTCTCCCACATTTTCCAACCATCTTTGATCTTTATTTATATAAGTGAAGAAGATTGTGTTACTGGCGAAGTTGTTGAATTTGGTTGAGTAAAATTTCGACGGACCCGCCGTTTCTGAGCTGTAATGCCCCCAACGATAGCTCGTAAAAAGTCGGTAATACAACCAAACACAGTCCTCAAAAGATGAGAATGATGTCTCGTTATATTAGCTCAGTGAAGCCAAAAAGGAAAACGGCAACAGACCAGGAATAAAATGGCATCAGGTCCAAATCCGGACAAATAATACTGAAAAACAAGCTGGTGCACCTGTCACCAGGAAAAGGTACTTTTTACCGGCTATCCGGGGGGTGATGCCTACAGTACCCCCTCCCGATTTTATGACGGAAATAGCATTTTCGTCATACACCTTCTGATTTCTTTCTGCAAATAGTATGCACTATGGAGTCATGCCACACAGTGCATCGACCCACGGATAGACGCTAAAAGACGATAAATATATCCTCATACGGCACGTCAAAGCGGATTCTCTAGCCTTTCTTGTAAATTTTGAACTCCTTCCCCTCAATTTGTTTTTCGGCAGTATGTCAAGAACAAACGTACTATTAATAAAAAATACAAGCAACGTGGTGCTGTAGTACGATTCCCCCTTTGATCTCCTTCTTCTTCTTCTCATTATCATTATTATTATTATTATTCACAGGGAGATCGTAAGTACATTGTCTTTTTTAATGACATACCCTTGTATAAGGCGGATATCCTATGATATAGTATTAGGGGGCCAGTCCTAATATTAGCTATATCCGAAGTCGAGGTGTATGTACCCGACCCTGCGATATACCGACACAAGTAGAGATTGACCGTGCTCAGGTACGACAGTATATAATCTATCGTAAAAAATAATTTAATGAAAGTTTCAGAGAACATTTCATTTTCGAGAACATCATCCCAGGACTTGGAAAGGGTCATACCCGGGAACACCATCGCTCAATACACTAGCGATCCCCGTATACGGTGTAGTATCATCGTCGATCGACCTTTCGCACTCGTATGTTGCGATCGAATGCCAAGTTATATCACTGAGTCTTTTTAATATTCATATTGATAACTGATGATGCATGATCAAATCATGATACGCCGTGGGCAATCAATCAGTTTATTTGAGACGCATAAAGAAAAATAGTTTCTTTGTCACTGCCTTCGTCGTCTGGCGCGGATTTCTTTGCCTGGTGGAGGACCACCAACAAAAGTCAGATCGAACTTTGACTGTTCGAGAATGTCCCAGATCTTATTAGGGATTCCGCCCAACGATAATTCAAAAGGGACATCAAGCACTCCTCTTGGCAGTGTCTGAATGGTCCACGCAGTGTAATCCTTGTCTCTGGGAGTAATTGTATCATCCCATGTCTCGAGACTTTTTGCGTCTTTATATACTGGCAGATAATGTCTTGCCTTTGGAACCTCAACCGGGTCCATACTTCTCCAGAACTGGAGTATCGGTTGTACTATCTTTGCGGCTGATGATATTTTGAGTGTCCGTGTGACACGCATCTGTCGTGGGACCGCCACGACCCGCATCAAGTATAAGTCTGAGAGAGTGTCATCAGCGACATGTTGTTCCGCTGGTCTCATCAGATAGAAAGCATCTTTCACCCGTGCGATGGTTGCTATCGCATCGCCTTCCTTCCATCGCTCATGGACAATCTCAACGTTGCCCGCGTTTGGGTCAGTGTCCGTCCCCTCCTCCTCCTGGTGGACGTCCTTTGATCTCATCGACCTCATCGCCTTCCTCGGTTGGTCGTTGATGAGATCATTCCGCGCTCTCCTTAGCTGCGCCTCTGTGATCTTCTCCTTCTTTCCGCTATGCTCTCGCGGAGACTTGGACTGAGTCCCCACCGCGCTTATGCGGTCAGTCTTCTCCTTGCTGTCCACCTCACTCTCCTCCTTCTCAGCTATCGGTGCCCGATAAGCATCGTCTTCGTCTATGCCAGCCTCCTTGTGGATGGGCGGCACCTCTTTGAAATCATCCTTCATCCGTTTTAACGCCTCCTCAACGGATTCATCTTCCAGTAAGAAGGGATCATACTTAACCAGCCTTCTTACATTCACAATTTGCACCTTCCCTCTACCCCTGATCTTGTAATTCAGAGGTCCCGTCTGTTCCATAATCTGATAAGGTCCTTTCCAGTGAGTGAACAGCTTAGAGCTGACTCTCTTCGGGACTTGAGGATGGTACAATAGTACAATATCCCCGACCTGGAACTTGATCTGATCCAAGTGCGCTTGTCGCACCCCTTCAGCATCAGTCTTTCGGCGCTCCGCCTCTCTATGCGCCCTGACTATTTGTTCCGCCTCCATCTTCACTCTAAGTCTCATCCCAAACAACTCATCCGCATCCGCCCAAGTGTCTTTTGGGTGAAGGAGCGAAGTCGGGATATCAGGCTCACGCCCATATACTAACTGATATGGCGAGATTGAGCTCTTCGAGCCTCCTAACGCCGTAGAGGGTAGACAGTTCATAGCAAACGCAAATGATGGTGCTGCCTCGACCCATGCTCTTTGATTCTCCTTCTTCGTGCAATACATCTTTAGCGAGGCTTTGAGGGGTCTGTGTACCCGCTCGATTTTCCCATTTGCTCGCGGGTTATAGGCAGTAACATATTGCCATTTCATCCCGTAATACTTAGATAGTTTGTCGATGACCTCGTTATTAAAGTCCGAGCCTCGATCAGAACATATCTTTCCTGGTACTCCGATCTGTGAGATGATCCTATCGATCAGCGCCTCGGCCGTCGTCTTGCCGGTAACGTCTTTGACAGGGATGATCCACACATAGTTGGTGGCTCTGTCAATAGCCGTAAGGAGGTATTTGTAACCATCCTTCGATTCTGGGAAAGGTCCCACATGATCAATGTGTATAAACTCAAACATCCCCGCATGAAGAGGAAATTCGCCAATCAGGCCGAAATTTGCCTTCAGTGGTGTTTTGTTTATCTTGCACGGGATGCATGCATCCACCGCCTGATCTATCTCCTCCTTCATCTTCTTCCACCAGAATCGCCTCGCTACGAACATGTGAGTTCGTTGTCGACCCGGATGCGCCAAAAGTGGGCAATTGTGGGCTGCGACAAATATAAATCGTCTCAGACTCTCCGGTACCCAAAGGGTCCATTTGTCCGGCTGTGACGCATAGCAACCGTGAAGGCCCTTGTACCACAGTAGACCATCTCTCCATCCCATCTCCTTCATCTGATCTTTGATCGCTTTCGTTATCTTCAGCTCATCCGGGTTCTGATATAACTGTATGAGTTCCTTAAACTCCGGATCTTGAGCCTGTTGTTGCCTCCATGCGGTAGGCGAGGCTATATGGATAGTACCATCTTCTAGCCGTACCCCGATTCTTTCCGGGTCATCGTCTAGGTCACTTCTCCGCTCTTGAGGAGGCTCCGCATAAACTTCCTGCGTCTCCTCTTCCTCTCTTATGTTCGCCTTCGCATTCTCATATACCTCATAGGACCACTCAGCGTCCTCCTGGGTATGTAGCTCACAACATATCCCGTGATCCGGGCCTTGTGGACTGTACCGTAGACCTGTGCGGTCATATCGGACTCCACTCGCCATCTCCATCGCCTCAATGTGGCTGACCTCATACACCTTGTCAGTGGACAAGTCTTCCATCTCCACCGTGGACACCAACGCCGATACTTCTGAGTTAAACTCTAGCCTAGAGAGGCTATCAGCGACCACATTTCGCTTTCCCGGTAGATGGACCATTGTAAAATCGAAACAAGACAAAAACGCTTGCCACCGCGCCAGCCGTCCCGTCTGTTCATGATTCATCAACCATAACAGGTTATGATGATCAGTTCTGACAGCAAATTGAGGTCCTCCCCACAAATACTCTCTGAGCCTCTTGAGGGCCCATACTACCGCCAACGCCTCTCTTTGCCTTGTGCAATAGTTTCTCTCGGCCGCACACAACTTCCTACTAATAAACATGATTGGGCGTAATTTCTTCCGCTGGTCGAAGAAAAAAGAGCATCTGGGAGACAAAGCACAAAAGGCCCAGGAACCGCTCGAAAGACTTGACAGAGTAGAAGCCGCCACCAGCGATGGTGTCCAAGGCGTCCAGAACGATCTTGCGCTTGTCAGAGGGCAGCTCTACGAACCAAAAGCCCTTGCGAGTGTCCTTGTGCCAACCGAGGGCGCGAAAGGACTGGCCAATAAATTCCTCGTGCCACGGAATCCCCAGAAACTTAGAGAGGCTATCGAATTTTAACCTGAGCGCCCTGGCTTCCTTCCAGGAAGCGCAGACGACGTCACTGTTGTCGACATAAAGCTTCATTGGGATAGAATTGTAGAGAAAGATGGACTCGAGGGCTCTAGCAAAACGATTCCAGCCGTCGGCGGCATAGACGCCCCCAAACCCGGGCACAAGAAGAACGAAGTACACAAGGTTGCCGGTGACGGGGTCTCTGCACGAAGAAACCTGTTGCCAGAAGAGCGAAGGCAGCAACGGGGTCTGGTTGTAAGCAGACTTGACATCTGCCCCAAAGACGACACAACCGGGACCGGCTTGGATGATCCTAGCCATCTGCATGTCGTGCGTATAATACTCTACCCCATCATCCGTTCTCGGGCAAAGCTGATTGAAGGAGAGAAAACGGGGAAAGGAAAGGTCATTGATTAACCTCCTTTCTCCATTCTCAGGATGCCATTTATCTTTCGGGATGGCATGCTCACGCGTGACTATGGCTTGATGACAGCAAGCGTTGTTCGGAAAGGGAGGCCTTGTGAACGGGCCCGCCATGAAGCCTTTCTCAACTGCTTTCATGTTGGCGTAATAGATCTGACTGTTGTCTTCCTCTGAGAGGGCACGAGCAAGAGAATAATCGCGTGAGAATTCTCCTGTGCCTCTATAGTGGGTGTCAGTGCCCGTAAGGAATCCCTCAAGCCAAACGACCTCTGCTTCCGGCAAGCAAAGCTTAGCAAGGCCCACGATATTGTCTACTTTGAAGACAGATTTATATGGTTTAATAACACCATTCCAAACCGGCAAAACCTCACGTTTGCCCGGCTGAAACCTCTTGTCACCCTCATTGCAGCCAAAGAAATGGATATTCCTACCTCTCCCCCTCTGAAACCTAAAGTCTACCAGAGCTATACCCCCGACCTGCAAGCCGCGAGAAGAGTCACGAACGAACCAAACATGCGTGGTGTGAGGTTCGAAACACAAAAGTTCCACCTTGCCGTGAAACCCTATCAACGCAACCACTCTGGCCTGCCGTAGCCTAGGTATAAGGGAGGAAAGAGAAATAGAGGGAGAGGCAGGAAGGATGAAAGACCAGAAGGGAAAGTCATGCCACCAGATGTTTCCACTCTCCAACTCTGACAACAGAGAAGGGAGGGAATCAACGGACACGATCCCAGCTGTCAACAGATCAGAAGGCACAGAGGGGGAGACTGAAATCCCAACATTGCACGACAAAGAAGAGACCTTGGACGGGGGAAGAGAGCGAACCAAAGCGCCCATCTCTTCCTCAGCCTCAGTCTTGGCAATTTCCCAAATCCACCTAGGGAAAGGGACGAAAAAGGAAGCAGAAGTGAGAGAGGGAGAAGCAGAGAGGCTTGAAGGGACCACATTGCCTTGCAAGCCACTCTGTTCATTACACAGCACCAGAGGCTGCTGAGCAGAAGAAGAACTGGAACCCACCAAGGGGAAACTACTGGAAGGAGCAATACAAGAGGAGGAAGACAGAGAAGATGAAGGTTGGATGTGTTGCTGTAGCTGTTGTTGAAACTGTAGACGTTGATGAGGTTGTTGAGGTTGAAGTTGTTGTTGTTGTAGTTGTTGTTGATGTTGTTGTTGTTGATGTTGTTGTTATTGATGTTGTTGTTATTGATGTTGTTGTTGTTGATGTTGTTGTTATTGTTGCTGTAGTTGTTGTTGTTGTTGATGTTGTTGTTGTTGTTGTTGATGTTGTCATTGTTGTCGTTGTTGTCGTTGTTGTTGTTGTTGTTGTTGATGATGTTGTTGTTGTTGTTGTTGTTGTTGTTGTTGTTGTTGTTGTTGTAATTGTAGTTGTTGTTGTTGTCGTTGTTGTTGTTGTTGTTGTTGTTGTTGCTGTTGTTGTTGTTGTTGTTCTTGTTGTTGTTGTTGTGTTTGTTGTTGTTGTTGATGACGTTGCTGTTGTTGTTGGAGTTGCCAATGCTGACTGGTTGCAAAGCTGATAGAAGGACAGGAAGAGAGAGACAAAAACGAACAAGGAGAGATAGAAGAAGACGTAGGAGAAGAGACAGGACAAGTACCCAACAAAGGGGAGATAGATGACACTTGCCCATCTAAAGAGGATGTGTGAAGCATTGAAGCCTCTTTGGAAATGATAGAAGAAGCTGAAACGAAAGGGGCTGTAGATGTAGATGAGCTATGCCCTACAGCTTGAACATGAACGGAAGAAAGAGCTGAGTCACTTCTTGACGATGGGGACGAGAGCTGGAAAAAAGTGGAGCCGGTGGGCCCAGTCATATTAGCAGGTGGCACCAAGGCCACAGTACGAGAAGATAAGGAGTCGAAGTTAGTGGGAAGCTTGCTGAAAGAAAGATTGCCTCCTTTAGCAACTTTGACCTTGGTCGCGTGCTTGCGCCCACCTGGATCCCACGTCCTGCGAGTTGAGTCAGAAAGGGAGAGAGCAGTGGAAGAGGAAGCCTCACCTGAGGAGACCTCCGGCTGATGTAAGCCGACCCTGAGAGCTACTTGCTCCACTGCGGAGCTTTCACTCCCAGGGCCCCATCACTTGTTTGCCCTACGCTTTCCCCACTTCTCGTTGCCACTGTCCGGGCAGTCCACTCGTTTGTGATTTTTGTTGTCAGGGCAGACCGGGCATTGGTGGAGGAAGCGGCAATCCTCCTTATAGCTACAGTCGCGGCCGTCTGCCCAGTTGAAGCACACCTTCTTCGACCTCTGGTTCTGCTGTCTAGCTTGTCCACCACCACGGGTATTGTTCGCACTGCGTTGTTGTTGCTTGAGGACGCCTTGGCCAAGGGACTGGTTGGAAGAATGAGAAGGAGGGGGGAGAGGCTCGAGGAAGGCTGTAGCTAACACAAAGGGAAGGGTGCCCTTATGCCATTGCCCTAACGAACTCCTACCGCGTACTGCCTTGTCCCATCTCATTGTCGACTGCAACGTGTTCTTTCTTACGATAAGCTCGAGGTAACGGTAATGCTCCCACATGTCCTCAGCGTGCCGAGAATGATGTCTGGAGTACAGGACGACGAGCCTACGAACTAAGTCTAAGAACTTCTCAACAGTAACAGATTTGGGCTCCGACTCATGAGTTTCGCCAATGAGAGTTTTCTTTTTTGATGGCAGAAGCTCTTTGAGATTGATGTACTCTTTTCCCAACTTTATCTTTTTGAGTACGTCAAAATCTACATCTTCGGAACCCGGCAGACTCTGAAACTCTTGAGTCAATCTAGCCTTCTCATCTCCGGAAACAGATGTCGAAAAGCCAAGTGCTGCGAGCAAGGAGGAGGAGTCAATACCTTTTTCGTTGGCTGCCTCCTTGATTTTGCGTTCCAGCTCCTCGTTGGTCTCTTGCAACTCTGAGAGCACAGAAGCATCGAAGCGGACAGTTCTGCCTTTGTTCCCAACTTGACGAGCATTGGCAAGCTTCGCCTTTAGCTCCTCTTGTTTCCGCAGAGCATCATCGATGGCATTCTGAAGTTCGATCTCTTGCTTCGTGCCTTTTTTCTGCTTCTTGCTTCGAGGCTGACCGGCCTCCGGCTCTAAGTCATCGTCGTCATCGTCTTTCTGCTCTTGTTTCTCAACAAGCTCGGCTTGGACAATGAAGGGCCACTCAGCTCCCTTGTCTACGATCTGAGATGCCATTGCTGAAGCGACAACCCCCTTACTGGAATTCCCTTTGACTTCTCTTACCTCAGTAAAGTATTCGTTATACAACTTTCGCAGATTTGTAGCGTTGTATAAGTTAGTCGCAATTGCTTTGGCTTTCTGCTTCTTGGCCTTAGCCTCGTTGCTACGCTATTCCCCAGAATGCCATTCACGTCTCTGATTGACTTAATAAAATCATCACGTGAGACATTAGCATTCAAGGGAATCTTAGTAAATTTCAGCTCGACAACCTGGTCGGTATTCGAGTCCCAAATCACTTCCCCTGATGCATTCAAATACTTCCACTTCTTGGATTCATCTTCCATATGAATCAAACCACGGGGGACTTGCACAGACCATTGATTTCCCTCTGTGTTGAGGCGAATAGTAGCCTGTTTATCAGTGAAACTCATCACGACCCCGGTGATTCGTACGGTTTCAGAATTTTGTCCAAATCCGTGAAATAAATCATCGTCTTGAACGTGATATGCTGCAAGAGTTGAAACCATGCTACCAACTTTGATTTTCTTTTCAATAGCATGCATTGAAGATAGTTTCTCTGACGCGTCTTTCGATCTTCCCAACTTTCCAACCTAGGCCTAACCAGACGCCGGATCAAACACGCGCCGGCTCCGCCGGCACGGCTACGCCGCGCCGACCGGACTACCGTAAAACCGAAACGTCTCCTCGGAACTTTAACGGCGGTTAACTCCGGGCGAAGCCCGGAGCAAACCAGTAATTAAAGCGCATTAGGCGTCGGACATGGACCACTAGTGTCTTGCCTTTACCCTGTATGCGGTAGGTCAGAGCTCCTACTTGTTCCAATACGGTGTAGGGTCCCTGCCACATAGGGAAGAGCTTCACACTGACCAAGTTGGGGACCTGCGGGACGTATAGGAATACTAGGTCCCCCACATGGTACTCTCCCGATTCGTACTTGACCTTGGATAGTGTGTTCTGGTTTTGGTGGCTGGCCTCTTCAGCCTCTCGGGCCTTGGCCACATAATGTCGAGCTTCCGTCATCACCCCTTAGGCGACATGCGAAGAGCTCTTCGTGTTCTAGGAATCCGCCTTCCGGGCGGTGCGGGAGCACCATATCTTCCGGAATACGTAAATGGCGGCCGTACACGAGCAAGTTTGGGGAGGCGCCAGTGGTCTTCCCACCCAACGCCTTCGAGCCCGTGTTGTTCATGGAGAACACAAAGGACGGAAGAGCTTTGTGCCAGATGTGTTGGTTATCACTGCAGTATTGTTGGAGGGCGGCTTTGAGTGGCCTATGGACCCTTTCTATCTTGCCGTTGCTCTCTGGCGAGTATGCCGTAACATACTTTCATTTGAATCCCCACGCCGCAGACAGCTGTGCTCAGAGCTCATTGGTGAACTCTGAGCCCTATCGCTGTATACGTTCTTGGGTACTCCCGTGTACCGAAGGACGTGATCGATCAAGGCCTCGCATGTCGATGTTGCGTCCTCTCCTTGACCGGAGCCGCGAACACGTAGTTCGAAAAGCGGTCGATGGCGGTCAGGATGTACCGGTAGTTGTGCTGTTCTGCTCGTGGTAGTGGGCCCACGAAGTCTATGTGTAAGGTCTCAAAGAGGCCTTCTGTAAGCTTGTATTCGCCGTACAGGCCCCTCTGAGAGTTTGGTGTGGAGATTTGATTTGCTTGCAGTGTTCACACGTATCCACTGTTTCGGATATGGCTATTGCATGCAATGCCACCAAAGCGTCCGTGAAATGAACCACGACATTTTGTCCCTTCCTAGATGGGAGTTTAAGGCGGAGCGATGGGTAGCGGTTAAGATCGCCTTTCGAAGCTGTGGAGGGACCCACAGCGTCCATTTGGACGGCGTCTTTTCCCACTTGCCTCCGGACCCCTTGTACCATAGGAGGTCATCGTGCCATGCCATGGTCTTCTTCTGGAGGTGGATCTCCCTTGTCTCGGGATGCTTTTGGGCATCCATGGCGTGAGATATAAAGGGGCCCCATTCCTTTGAATCCCTGGCTAATTGACTAAAAACCGCAGGGCTGGCCAAGGTCATGTCCATATCATCCAGCTGTAGGGCGCTGGTGACCAGGCCGATGTGATCCCGGGTATGTTGCGTTTGAGTTGCGGCTGCGATGGCAGCAGACCTAGACGGGTGAACATTCTTCGGCACCCAGAACGACTGATTCTTATTGGAAAAGAACGCGTTCATGGAGTGTTCATGTTCGTGGGTCTGGCCCTCCCGTATATCCCCTTCGCTGAGGATGTCTGACTGCGTATCAATCTCCTCAAGGAGATCCCGCCAGTCTTCCGCGTCGTGCTTAGCGCAGCATACGCGGCGGATAGACTCGAGGTTTTCCAGCAGCTGCTCTTGGGTATCCGTTTTATATTCCGGTTGCCAGCTGATGGCGCTGGTGGCTATATATGCCATACCCGTAGGCAGTGTGTCTGTGAACCCCGGCATGTGTTCGTTGGCCAACCAGTCATCGTTGCTAGTCCACCCGACAAGGCATGCCGTTGGTGTGTGCATGGCGAACCGGTCAAGTCCGTCCCCGATGGAGCCTTTGACTCTCGGCATTCGGGAACCGCTGTCCGGGACCGTGTTTTCCTTGCCTTTAATGTACTCTATGGTGAAATCATACAAGGCTAATTCCGACTGCCATCGCGCTAGTCGGCCCGTATGTTCCTTGTCCATGAGCCATCTCAGGTTGGCATGGTCGGTTTGGACTAGTATATTCGGTGCGCCCCACAAGTACTCTCGCAGCCGGCTGAACGCCCGCACTATCGCCAACGCCTCGCGTTGCCGTGTGCAGTAGTTCACCTGTTCAGGGGTCAGCTTTTTGCTGACGAACATAATTGGCCGGAGTTGCTTGTGAGCGGAGTCGTATTGCTGTATTACTAATACCGCCCCGACTGCATATTTGGATGCGTCAGTAGCGAGTATAAAGCGCTTTTCAAAATCGGATAGAATTAGGACTGACCCGCCCTCTGTAAGAGGGTCTCTTGTTAAAGCTTCCTTCAACTTGTTATACGTCTCTTCGGCCGCGGGTGGCCACTCTCCATACGGGTCACCTTTAAGGCAGAAATCCCGCAGAGGTTTGACGAAGTCTTGGAAGTTGGGAATGAATTCGGAATAGACTTGTGCCATACAGAGGAAAGAGTGTAGCGCTGTGCGTGTGTTAGGGCGCGGGAGGGAACGAATGGCGTCCCGCTTCTCCTGCTTTAGCACTATCTCGCCCCCCTGTACCCTGTATCCTAGATAGTCGATGTGATCGTTTGCGAACGAGCACTTCTCTAGGTTCAGCTTCAGGCCGAAGGCCTCCAAACGACGCAAAACATCTGACACATGAGCCAGGTGTTCCGCCTCTGTATTGGAGTAGATGACGATGTCGTCGATATAACAGAAGCTGTATAGGTTTGTATGGCCGTAGGTCTCTATGAATTGGGCGTCCCCATATTTCGGGTCCGATAGAGCCTGGTTCATACAGTCCTGAAATATTGCCGGAGCCGTCTTCAGTCCCATCGGGAAGACTGTCCATTGGTACAGCGCCCCCCCCGACAGCGAAGGCAGTCAACGGACGGCTTTCCGCCTCGAGCGGTATATTCCAGAAACCGTTCTTTAGGTCGAGTTTTGTTAAGAATTTGGCCTGCCGAAGCTTGTCCATCTCGCATACAAGGGATAGGGGCCTCGACGCTCTTAATGATCTTATTCAGCCTGGTGTAGTTGATGCACAAGCGCTGTTTGCCATCCGGCTTTGGGGCCAGTCTGACCGGCGATCGGAATTCCGACCATGATGGCTCGATCAGTCGCTTGGCTAATATGTCCTGCACCATTTCCTCGCAGATCTGTTCCTCTTTGTAACTGAGGCGTGATCCTTTGAGGCGGGGCATAGTCTGTCCGACTTGTCGTTCTATCCTGGCGGCAGCATGGGTCACCCCGCCAGCGGCAGCATGGGTCACCCCGCCAGCGGCAAGTGGGCCGAACAGCTTTTTGTTCTTAAGAAATTGGGTCTTGAGGTCCCGGACAAAGTCTGGCGACCCCCGTTGTCGCACCATGACCTCATCAATGATGTCCTCGACGGGTTTTTGGTCCCGTGGGTCATCCGGGTACCCAAGTATGGAGTCCGGGTCTTCAACCTCGTCCTTTGCGTCCCGGCCAGGGTATTGCGTGGAGGATTGAGTGTCCCAAAAGGCAAACCCCTGTAGATCGGTGATCATTTCGGCATATTGTTTCGCCGCGGACTTATGGTAGAAGCCGGGGAAGATTTGGAATGCCGCTTCCCGTAAGTCATCGACCTTGCGGGTCATGAGCTTGGTACGGTATGCTAACCCGTCCTTAACGGACCCCAAGCGAAAGGCCATGAGGGGTTTGGACTGTCGGCTAGCGATTGGAATAGGATCATCGATCACCCGATCCAAAACATCTCTCCACCACATGACGTTTGGATGGATTGGAAGGATAATCGTAATGTCTTCGCCCCGGTCTAGGCGGTCGGATAATATTTTGGGCACCACCGTTAAGCTTCCGGCTGTATCGGATCTGTGCCTTGGTACCTTTGCTTCAGCTTTAGCATGACGTCATCATCCTCCGTCAGCCTTTTGGAAGCGTGGTATACCAGGCTCGTTTTGACCCGTACGTATTGGTGAACCCCCTTGGTCAGTTGACCTGGCTGGTCGAAGCCATGCCACGAGTCTTCCTGACGCTGCAGGAGTAAGATCTGAGCTTCCCTCTTGGATGCGAGTTCTCCAAAGTCCTCCCATGGGTCGGGTGACTTGTCATCCGGCTCTGGGATGTGTACATTGGCGTACACCCATGTCGTACCCTGTGTGGTAAGACGAGATTGCTTGGCGAGGTGTCCATCATATGGCAATGGAGGGGCCGGTGGTATCAGTGTGACCTGAGCCCTACCGCCATATGGATGCTGTCGTGGGAGGTCCGTTTCCGATTTTAGGATCGGGAATTCAGACTCATGTCGTTCACGTCCATATTATTATCCTGTCCCAGCATAAGCTGCGCATCCATCATTTTGAGATCGGGTTTGCCCAAGATGATAGTGCCTGGGAAGGCCGGGACGACAAGACATGAACGGTATAAGACATCCCGAACGGACTCGACTGTCAACGGGACATGTCCTACGATCGCGCTCCGTTCGTCGTTGGCAACCCGGATATATCCGAGCGGGCCTGTCTTAGTAAAATCAAACAGACGTCCATATTTATTTATGAAACATTTGCCCGCGAATGTGATTTGGGCCATGCTATCATTTCCGGTATCTAGGTAGCCCTTGAGCTCTTTCCAGTATAATCTGGTGTAGCTCATGTCCCGTGCCTGCGCCGGTGGGAGGTCTACCGGTTCGGCTCGGGTTGTCAATGCCTGTCTTAACTCTGTCTCGGCGAACTGTCGCGCTTGTGATCGTGCCGTCACTCCGAGTCGGTCAGAGTCGTGTAATGGAGTGAGACCCATTTGGCGAATGACTGCCGGGGCGATGGCTTTGTCACCCCTTGGGTAGGACCATAGTGGTCGACTTGGAAAGGTGAAGGGGTGTATTCGACCGGCAGTGATGGGACAGCCTTGTCGTCGGGGCGTGGTATGCGTGATTGGTTGACATCAGATCTAATGACCGTACCCCTTGTCAGACTGGTACGCCGATCTAATAGGGTCGGCCCTGAGTATATATTATAAGATCGTGCCCCTGCATATACTTTATTTACCTTGTTCACAAAAGGGGCGGGTTTTTCTACCTACCGGACACTGATAGGCCTCGCGCGTCTTACGCGAGGGTCCGAGGGCTTATTAGGTGCCCCCCCATCACATATACTTGATGTGATCGTGTCGGGATGTACAGCCGGCTGGCGTCGCCTTTGCGACGGTGTCTTTGGGTAAGGGATTGGGTAGACCGACCTCTATGGTAAGGTCAGCGACCGTGTCCGGCTCGTTCGCTACACGCTCCCGACGGTTGTCGTCGCTACCCAGCACTATATCCTTATCCCTCGTCTCAACGCTATCCTCTATCGGTGAGGTCGTGGCCTCTATGGCACTATACAGAGTTTCGGTCGGAAATTGTGCCGGGACCGTGAAAAGAAGAGTCGGAGCCACGACGGTAGGCTGCTCTGCGGCTGTCCCCATGGCGGGCGCCTTAGTTTGCCGGCCAGCACATGGCCTATCTGTCCCACTCAGGAGCAAGGAGGACGCTCCCGAGGGCGAGGCACCACGTGTCGTTGACTCGGGTGTGGACGCATTGGGCGGCCCACGGTTATTTGTTCTTGGGTTTCTTGTTTCCCGTCTTCGCCGTTTTGACGCCTGCATGGAGCCTAGGGGCATCTGAGGTCTGAGAGGGTGTGTATGTGTATGTAATGTACCGATCAGGTGTTCTTTCCCGGGCATATAGCATGCCACTTCGTCCTACTTCCTGCCCTGGCTTCGGTACCTTTCCACCCGAGCTTTGGCCTCGGTTGAGTACTGGGACAGCCAGGGCGGGTCTTGCCCGGGCGGCAAGAAGTACGTCGTCCCATCGGGATGGACGTCGGGAATTCGGATGCCTTCGTTGTAGTAGTCCTTAGGGTTGAGGACCCATTTGCCATCCCTCTTCACCTTGGATCGCCCCACGTACCAACGGTGGATATACCATTTGATTGGTTCCACCCGTTCTTGACCCTGGCGTGGGTGTTGGTATTGACAACAATTGGACCATTGGCACGGGGCGACCCACAGTCGGCTGTCCTCAAACGGGTTGAAGATGACCGCATGCATCATATAATCACAGCACTCCGCACCTGGGCTTTTGTGCCACGGTCCCGCAATGGTCTCGTTAAAAAGGCCAAACGAGCAATTGTACGGGCCCGGGATCGGTGGGAGGTGAGATAGCGGTTTGACAACGCCGCTGTCACCGAGCTTTCTCTTGCCCGACTTACCCTCGGATGTGGGCCCGCCCCGTGTAGGAGGGTACGGAACCGGGGGCGGTGACAACGGTGGTGGAGATGCGAACCCAGAGGAAGGGTAATACTGGTAGGACATGGGCGGCGGAGGAGGAGGCATTGGCGGTGGGGGAGGCAGATATGGGAGTGCTGTCCCACCAGCCGGAGGCATCGAGTTGAACGTGCCGGTGGCCGGGGTGGCCGAGTTGGTCGCCCCCCCAAATGGAAGTGAGGGCGGTGGAGGAGTGTATGACGAGCTAGAGGAGCTCGAGGAGCTATAGGGGCTCCTGGACGAGCTAGACCATGATTGACGGCGGACCAGCTGCTGCCGGTCACGAAAGTCCACACGTCAAACGCTTGGCCCGGTTTGGCCTGGTGGTCCTCAAGCGTGCTACCCGTGATCGTCATCGCTCTAAGCAGGACATCGGCCCGTTGGGCTCTTTCGGTCTTGTCCGAGGTAAAGACACCGGTGGCAAAGGTGCTGCTTGTCCAGTGGGATACTTTGCACATACGGTCTGTTCGAAACCGCACGATTTTGAAGTTCGTGTTATCCAAGTCCTGGGCTTTGGTTAGGACGTTCCGGACGAACGTCTCGCCGTCCGTCCGCCCTTGTTGTGGCTCGGCTTTCACTATCCCATTCAGGACTGCCAACAGCAACGAAGCGAAATCGGTCTTCGCTAAGTTGGTCAACAGTTTCTGTGGGAGATCGATGATGGACGACATCGTCTTCCCACATCCGCCTGGCGGCGTCCTGGACGAGGTCGACAGCAATATGGGGAAGCATGATGTAGCCCCAGTCTGCTGCGGATATGAACTGGCGGAGCATGTAATGTGGAAGCTGGTCGAGTGTGAGTTTCCCCTGCCCCACACCAGCCTCGCCAGTCATCTGCCAAGTAGGCCAGTCCGTGGTGAGTAGCGTCTGAGATGGCCACCCCCCCACAAGACTGTTCAGCAGTTGTTTCGCATCGGCTACCGTAAGTGCGTGACTGGCCACGATCCGATCCAGGGCGGCATAAGCCATTAGAGCTTAAGGCCCTCTCGATACGGGAGTCTCGCACTTTGCGTGTGTGCTGCAAAGTCAAAGTTGACATGGTCACGAACGGCTCGCAACGCCGCGTCCACCCGTTTATGACTGGCGTCCTCATTCTTTGTCTTAGGTGGGGGCTGGCATCCCTATCTATGCTGTCATCCACCATATTCCGTCGACTTGATACACGACGAAAAGTGATTATCGAGCTACCCCCCGGTATGGAGGCAGTTCGATCGTCACCCACTGCATGCACGGCTATTTGGATCCGTAGGCAGTCGGAAATGGCTTGGAGGATGAGGTCTACCACGGTGAGGTAGTTGGTTACATAGAGGGTAGCCACCGGATGAGGGGCCACTGGTACTGTGGTCTCCTCGTCAGACAGGTCAAGGAGTGTCGCGGGAGTGGTTCGGATCTTAAGCCAGGTTAGGAACAATGATACCTTGGCGAAAGGGTCAGTCGGGGTTTCCACCGCGTCGAGGAAAAAACACGAGGTCATCATAGGTTGGTGAGGACTGTGGGAATATGGCATCCCGCCAGTGTTTTTGTTCCATCAAAACACGTTCCCACATCCCAGTGGCGTTCTCGGGTCCCTTGAGGGTGACTACGGCCCTTGTCGTGAGGTTGGCCTGGACACGGTTTAGGTAGTTGGCATCGGGCCAATACAAAGTGTCCACGCCAGTGGCATCAGGTGCAGTTACGGCAGTGATGATAGCTGTTTGTTCACTAGCGTATTTGCTGCAAGTGAGTGTTTGCCTTAAGCGTGGGACTTGTTGGTGGTATGTTTGCCAGGCCTCATTGAGAAGCCTGTCTCGACACGTACATAAGTCCTCCCACAGTGTCATAAGGTCCACTATCGATTTGGGTTCTATGAACCGTGGGTTAGTGGACATTAAGCCAAGCACCCTGTCTTTTCCCTCCACCACCATGGTTGCTCGGGTCCAATGGTTGATGTCCCCATACATATTGTTATGGATATGAGGGGCTGCGAGAGGGAAATGGTACTGGTTCGCAGTGTCAACTGGGGATGCTGGCCATCCCGTGGGTCCCGTCATGTCCAAACTAGTCTGAGGGACAGGGATGACAGGGATTGTGGTTCGGATCAAGATCAATGCGCCCCCAGCGTCTCTCCATGGGGACTGTGGGATAGGTGCAGCATTTTTGGCATCACGACCGAATATATCGGCACGATTCGGCACGGGTGTCTGGAAGGGACCAGCTCCAGTGGTCGTGTCGTCAGCTTGACTTTGGTTGTCCATAGCTGATCGATCAGCCTCTTATGTGGGCGAGTCCCACATACCAGCCATTATTGGTTCGTTCACTTGGGATCGTTTCCTTTTGGGGATACGCCGTGCACGAATTGGTGGCGAAGTGTCAGTGTGGGGGACAAGGCGTCTTCTGGCAGACGTCTTGTTTGGAGTGTCAGCAGCTTATTTTTGGGCAAGACGTCAGCTGTTGGCCGTCTTGATTTGTAAGCAGCGTGGCTTGGTCGGTAGGTGTTGGTTCGTTCGTTGTCTGTATGGAGACAGTTATTATTATTATTATTATTATTATTATTATTATTATTATTGGTGCCACCAGTATTTTCATTGAACATACCGGTCTATTACTGGACCAGTATTTTCATTGAACATACCGGCCCGTCTGGAAGTGTTGGAACTGCCCTTGCGGGGGTGTCATTAGAGCTTATCGTCAATTCTTCGTACTCCCCTCACGGGTGAGACGATGGAGGCGCATGTGCAGAAATGCATCAGCCATTGACAGAGAAGCACTATTATTATTATTATTATTATTATTATTATTATTATTATGGACACCGTGATAGCCCAGTGGTCAAGTTCTACCATCTGGGCCCTGTCGCCAGTTCGATTCCCGTCGGTGCCACCAGTATTTTCATTGAACATACCGGTCTATTTCTGGACCAGTATTTTCATTGAACATACCGGCCCGTCTGGAAGTGTTGGAACTGCCCTTGCGGGGGTGTCATTAGAGCTTATCGTCAATTCTTCGTACTCCCCTCACGGGTGAGACGATGGAGGCGCATGTGCAGAAATGCATCAGCCATTGACAGAGAAGCACTATTATTATTATTATTATTATTATTATTATTATTGGACACCGTGATAGCCCAGTGGTCAAGTTCTACCATCTGGGCCCTGTCGCCAGTTCGATTCCCGTCGGTGCCACCAGTATGTTCATTGAACATACCGGTCTATTTCTGGACCAGTATTTTCATTGAACATACCGGCCCGTCTGGAAGTGTTGGAACTGCCCTTGCGGGGGTGTCATTAGAGCTTATCGTCAATTCTTCGTACTCCCCTCACGGGTGAGACGATGGAGGCGCATGTGCAGAAATGCATCAGCCATTGACAGAGAAGCACTATTATTATTATTATTATTATTATTATTATTATTGGACACCGTGATAGCCCAGTGGTCAAGTTCTACCATCTGGGCCCTGTCGCCAGTTCGATTCCCGTCGGTGCCACCAGTATTTTCATTGAACATACCGGTCTATTTCTGGACCAGTATTTTCATTGAACATACCGGTCCGTCTGGAAGTGTTGGAACTGCCCTTGCGGGGGTGTCATTACAGCCTATCGTCAATTCTTCGTACTCCCCTCACGGGTGAGACGATGGAGGCGCATGTGCAGAAATGCATCAGCCATTGACAGAGAAGCACTATTATTATTATTATTATTATTATTATTATTATTATTTAGGGAGTACATAGGCCATCGGTCCTTTCCATGGGCTGATTGGTATAAAGCTCCTAGAGTAATGTTCTATGCCGTCACTTCCTTTATTCCACCGATTGGTGTGGAGACTTTCCTTATGGAATGGAGGACTGGATGCACATGGCCTTTTGGCTCAGCAATTGGCAGGAGATACACTATTATTATTATTATTATTATTATTATTATTATTATTATTATTATTATTATTATTATTATGGAGGGGTGCACAGTATGGCACCCCACGGGAAGAGGAGGTGGTTGGGCCTCTTCCCACTGGTTTCGAGGCTATGTCGTTGTGTTGGCTCCGAGGCTATGTTGTTGTGTTGGTTCCGAGGCTATGTAGTTGTGTTGGTTCCGAGGCTCTGTTGTTGTGTGGGTTCCGAGGCTATGTCGATGTGGGTTCCGAGGCTATGTTGTTGTGTTGGTTCCGAGGCCATGTCGTTGTGTTGTTTTTTATAAGACATAAACCACGTGGGATCAAAGGGGTATTTACATTCCGCGATCTAGGGGTGGTGACGTGTTTCGAGGCGTCCCAGATACTTACCACAAAACGTCCTCATGCGCTGGCAGACCGCATGAGATGTCTGCTACCCCTGTGAGTACCTCCATGCGGGACCTACCCAGTCTCGTGGAGCTCTCACGCGGGGAAGATCAATCATTTGTAGTTGATTTCCTGCAAGGTACCCGACACTGTGCGGGTAGTAGGGACTTTTGGGGCCTTCTATGCAGGATGGTTAGAGTCGCTCTTCCCTCCCCACCATACTCACTGTAGTCCCTGTTGGGTCGAGGGATGGAGGCGCATGGCCCTCGGGCTCAGCCATGACAGATCAATATATATATATTATTATTTTTTTTCCGGCGTGCATGTGTAAGCAAGTGATAGGATGCGTGTAGATAGGTTTGAGATTACTCACCCCCCTTTGGTAGGGGAACCTCACGCCTTGCGAAACACTTGCCAGTTGTATTAGAACTGGGGCACCCTACAACTACAAGCACGACTCCGTAACTGATAGGTAGGGAGGAAACGATACTTCTGAAATAGTCAGAAGTGATGGCCCCTTTTCCCAATAGGAAGGTGAAAAGGATTAGGGAGCTGGTTGCTCAAGCCTTTTGTATCGTTTGGAACCCTCGGTAGGGTGTCCAATCCCTGGTTGGGACTCCTTAGTTTCCCTTTTTAGCTTAGGAAGTTCTGTGTTTGGGTGTGGTAGAACGAACCTACCGAGTGCGAAGTAGGTAAGGACTCCTTGGTGAGCCACAATAGAAGCACTGCTGTGAAATCCTTTCCCTGACCCTAGGTGACCTGTTGGATATAGGTGGGTGAGGAGGAAGTGGAGTGTGGAGGTAGGAGAGTGATTTGTTGCTTGAAATTTTCGACGAAATTGGAATCGCCAAAAATGAACAAATGAAACGTCTGGTTGACGTCACTCTATCTCCTTTTGTCGTGGCCTATATTCCCACTAACTAGCCCTCCTACCCCCTGCAAATTGGCTGCAATGGAGGGGCTGAGTATGAGCTAGTTTGCACAATCAGACTTTGGTGCACAGCACTCGTTTTCTGTTTTCTGTCTGTCTATGTCTGCTCTCTACTTCCTTGTGCACTTTGGATGCTTGGGAGTGGGCACGAAATGACAGAACAAGTGAGTGTTGTTGTTTGAAGACAAATTGGTTTGTCTGTGCAGTCTGTTTTGGATTATGGATAGAGGATATGACGTGGTTTGTAGATGTGTGTGTGGGAGTTCGTTACTGTCGTTATACGTTTGCTCCCCTTGCCACCCAACCACCTACACTCTACCCTTCTCTCCTATCTCTCTGTTATGTCCTCGCACTATGTATACGATTGGTTGTATTGTGCGGGAGGAGGAGCTAGTGGGAGGGTGTGTATAGGTGTCAACAGAGATTGAGTCGTACGTGTCTGTTTGCCACACGTTCCTCCCTTTAAAATAGGCAGAAAATGAGCAAATAGGAACAGAACACACACGTCCTCTCCTCCCCGTATTCCTCTATCTTCTGCAATGGATCCTTTCTCCTTATTTATACGTTGCAAAGAATAGGGATAGCGAAGTGTCAAACTTGGCGTAAAAGAAAAACAGGTATGGGACTCCACTTTTGCCGGTTCGTTGTCAAAAGAATATATTTATTGATGCCTATCCTTTTACTCAACCAAATTCAACAACTTCGCCAGTAACCCAATCTTCTTCACTTGTATAGATAAAGATCAAAGATGGTCGGAAAATGTGGGAGACTAGCGAAGCCCAAAAAAACCAAGGCAAACACCAGCCAGTTCCCGTTGTCTGGTCTAACGATAATATATTCTGACCTAAAAAGGGTAACAAACCTTTTTGGTAATATTATCATTATCCGGTTAAGAGTGTTGTTAATAGGAACAATCTCTTATTGTGTCTGGACCGACACGGGGTATTAATAAAGTAGCACATATTTTTCTATCCGCGCCTACACTATCCCTTTATACAACCAATTCGTGTTAGACTACTATGATTAATATATATATTTTTTAAATTTTGCTAAAATGATTGTACAATGAGAAAGATAGTATTCCCACCCAAACCCGTAGCGGTTGCAGGGTACCGTCACTACAACCACCAGCAACAGGGACACCGACGGAACTTGACGGGTTTGTTGGCTGGGGGAGGATTTGGCATTGAGCGTGGCAGCCCGCTAGGATCTGTGCGCAAACGGTCGAAAGACACAAATGCACGTCGTAGAGAAAACGTATATGAAAGAACTTCCGGAAAGAAAGAAGGAAAAAGGAAAAGCTATACTACCGGGAACTAAAAAGAAGGAACCAAACCTAGTAACCGGCTGGCATAGGCCAATTATAGCCGGGGAGCGTCTACTGCGGAACTGCTGATCCGTTGCAAACAGGAACTGCTGCCTCCCTTGTCCAAGTCGAAGCGGAAAACCCTCCAGTGCCGCCGAACCGCGGACTCCATAATGCAGACTATACCCACAACACGAACTCGCCGACGAGACACCTGCTGCACTGCTGGGGATCTCCGATAACGGGGGAAGGGACACTCCCGAGAAAGAAAGGGGAGCCGGTAGGGGAACGTGGTCCGAGGCTGAAAAAAAGGAGAATCCACCTGGTCCGTCCGTCCCACCTTGAAGCCAAATCCCACCACGGGCCAGAAAAACCTCTGGGAAGAAAAGTTTGAAAAAGGTTGAAAAAAAATTACTATCGAGAGAGCAGACTATGAAGATGATGAGCCAGTCGGAGGGCTCTTCGTGCCCTCCATCCCCATGACCATGCAGTTCCCAAATAGCGAGAGACATAAATAGGGCGGTGAATCCCCCTAGTGACTCTGTGCGGGCGGTGGCGAGGTCGGGAGAAAGATAGAAGCAGAAGCCTGGATAGGGGCTTGGTAGCAAAATTCAAATCTAGAGGCAGAGCTAGGCCCCTTTGGTACCGTGGCCCCGAGGATTGGTGTGCTTCGATAGGTGGACAGGGTGCGAGGACTGGAGACTCCAGAGGCAGGCTGGTGTGCCAGTGGGTCGTCAGACTTGCTGGTGGGCCATGCGCGCCACAGGAGACCCACTCATCGCACGTCTTTGGGATCGGTGCGTTGGTCTTCTCCCCCCCTCTGGATCTGAGCTTCGATGGGACACGGCACGTCTACAGAGCAATCAGGCCTGTTGTTGGAGACGGAAGGGGGGGTCCGGGGGCGGTCCTGCGGGAAAGTGGTGAAGGAGATTCCATGTCTGGATTATATGTTCGTGGCAGATCCTAGTGAGGCCCTGGTAAATCTGTACCGCCATTGCAATGACAATAAGATTAGTGGTTATTGGGCGACTGCCGATGGTCTGACTTTGGATCGATTCTTCCAATGGGAGGTATCGATGATCGTATATCGCCCTCGGGTTATAGCCCCACGCTTTCCGGGACTTCCAGGGAAATAGCAGGCCAGGTGGCAGGCGGGTCCTCCCTGCGGAACGCCATGGGGTCCCCCCGGCGGAAAGGAGGGTCTATCCGGTGTCCATCACGGTTCCAGGTCTCTTGTCGTTCGTCCCGAGTCTGCACCGAGGTGAGATATGACTCGTCCTCGCGAACCAGCCATTGATCTTCACGGGTGGTGTAGTCTACCAGAGTAACATGATTTGACCTGCGGGCGGCGGTAACCAGTAGATCAACCTTATGAGAGAAACCTGGTCCCGCCATGTCCATCACGTGGGCGGCAGGGTGAGTGAAGGCAGGGGTGAGTGAAGGCAGGGGGGTGGGTCCAGATCTGGAGGAGCACCATCCTCCGGGACGGGGGCACCACTTGCTTCAACCAGAGAGGGGTCCGTGTCTGGCAGCGGGCGGGGCAGAGCGCCCTCCTCGCCGATGATGAAAACTTTGCGATCTGGCGCTATGCCTTTTTCGTTGTCTGTGCGTTCCAAGCATCGTCGGATCCATTGTCGACGTCTGCATTTGGAATGCCGCAGATCGAGCAGGGCTCTAAGGGCCTCTGAATGGAAGGAGGACCTAGAAAGCATGTAGTGGCTGATGCTCCCCGTGACCTTGCAGCCGTAGGGGCAGGTCGTCGAGGTGGCGCCCTTGGTAATTACTGTACTAATTCTGGCCGGAGTGGGCCTTGCTTTCAGGAGATCTCCCCTCAGGGTGATCCGAGCTTTATGATACTCATCACTTGTACCTTGCTGCTTGACTGTATCTATCCATTTCAGGGGGATGATAGGTGTGCCCGATCTCTTCGCTTCACTCTCTTTCCTCAATTCAAATGCTTCAAGTGCTTCTTGCTGTCTGACTTCTGTTTCTCGCGCTTGCCTCATATCCTTCGGTTTTTGCACGACGGGGAACTCCGGGACTTGTTCAGCTACCAGACAATAATCTATTCTCTCTTCTTTCGCACAGACCGAGACATGTTTATTTCTGGTTCTTCCGGTGATTATGTTCTCCTGAGAAATATTTCCCTGTTCATGAGATCTCCACCCCGGGGGGTGCTTGTCCTTTTCAGCGGCTATCCTAACTCTCTCCCCTTTGGCATGACCGAATTCACTAGTTACATTGGGATCTGGGCGTGCCGGTTCGATAATAGCCTGCTGCGGAACCAGTACATGGGCTGGGGGCACCACTACTCCCACTGGAACCTCGTACTTCAAAATTTCAGAGTCTATTATCTTCTCCATTACACCATCATCAAACTTAATGTTGTGGGCAGGGCATTGTTTCGCTTTTCTGACTACTGGGGCAGACGGGTCAAGAGTAACACCCTTACGCGTGGTAGTGTCCCACTTGTCCCCATAAGTGGCCTTAGCTCACTCTTCTCCGAACGCCCGTGCTGGGATCTGGATGACCTTCCCAGATAAGACAACTGTAAGTTTGGATTTTCTCCCCTCTTTTCCACTACCTTGACACCTCTTTCCCACTACCTTGACACTTTCCGGTTTATCCTTCTCCCCCTGGCCTATACTACCTACGCTCCGGGATGACGGAGTAGGAGGAATAAGCTGGGGAAGGTTACTGAAATCGTGATTTTCGTCATCTGAGCTATCGTCACTATTCGGTCCTTTTAGGTGAGGATCAGGTGGTTGTACATGTGTCATGGACTTAGTGGGAGCATTCGGGGTACTTTCACATAATGTAATGATAAATGCGGTAGCTTAAAGTTGACAGAGGCCGGGTTGAATCCGGGACACTTCAGTAGTTCGCTGTTGAACAGATTGTGAGATTTTATCGATGTAGAAAGATTGCCGCCAATGAAAGGGTGGTAAACTGAGGCACATGGCCTGCTGATTAAAGCAATTGTCATGCTACACCCTAACATAAAATGTCAGTGTTATCAATTGAGGTCAGTCCTAACGATATATAATATAATATGAAAAGGTAACTGCCGTCGGAAATTACTAACAGCTAAATTCTGTTGTAATGCTCCCCCTTACTTCATAGGTAGTTAATAAATGCTAAGCAATTGTCCTAGTTACTTCCTTCCTAAGCCTGACTGACGCACTGACTGAGGTAACTTAGTTGCATAGTGTCAACTCTATCTACTTCAAGAAATGTCCAGAGAGCTTGTCCGCTCCCTTCTTGAATAGCGATGGGCTGGTAATGACTTTGGACAGTATGTCAGCTCGATTCTCCGCTGACGGTACCCATTCCATACTGACCTCCCCCTTCCTTATCGCCTCAGTTACATGGTAGTGGCGCAGTGCGATGTGCCGCATTCGCTTTCCAAAGATCGAATTCGGCGCTGAACATACCGTGGCTTGGTTGTCCACATTCAGCCTCGGCTTCGCCATCAGCTCCCTCTTCAGCGGGTTGGCATCGGACCACGGCAGCGATTTTATCAAATTGCGCATTGCTTCCATGTCATGCAAGACCTCCGAAGCTGCATACGTTTCGCTCTCCTGGGTCCCAGTTGCCAAATGCTGCTGGGTTGAAGCCCGCACCATGATCGGGCCACCAGCCAAGAACACCACTCCCCCCGTCCGCGAGTACATCCGGCTTCCGTTCCCAAGTGACGAGTCGGAGTCCGCCACCAAGGTTCTGTTGCCATTCGCCGCAAACCTCACGCCGCGATTCTTTACATGCAGGAAGTATCGCAGCAGTTGCTCAGCCGCAGTAATCAAACTTCTCCCTGTTTGATTGGTGTTCCGCAATGACACTGACCGGCAGGACCGACTCAGGCACGCTCGCCTTCAAGTAGATGTAGCTCCCCACTAGTATCTCTTGTGGGGAGTATTCCGTCATGGCCGGTTGCATCCTTGACCCCACCGGCAGCCACGGCGTCTTGGCTGGTATCCATGGCCTCCCGTCATTCCTCTTGAACCTGGTCGCCAACGTTGCAATATATTCCCGTTGGTACAGAGTGAGTGCATACACACCCCCCTCCCTCGTCACCTCGAATTCCAATGACAATAATTGCTTAATGGGCCCAAGGTCCTTCATGTTTCCCCACTTTCGCTGTAGCTTACCCACATACTCCCGTCGGCTGCTCTCTGACGCTGCCGCATGCATGTTGTCATCTACGTGATATGTAAGTACCTCCGTCTTCCCCGTCTCCTCGTCCATTCTAACGAAGAAGATAGGATCAACAACGCTCTGCTGGAACCCCATCTTCTTTTGAGCCGGCATGACACTGTCATTCCAGTAAATATGCCCAGATGGCTTGAGACCATTGACTCCCCCCACGCTTCCCACACTATGTTTGGGGGTGTGTACCCTCCGGAGGCTTCAACCATACCGGGACATGAAGCTTCACTTGCGGAAACGCACTCTCCTCGTCCATTCCATACACCTCCAGCTCCAGAACCTGTAGCACCGACAGCGGCGGGCACACGTCAGCCACACGACCTCCATCCTGTAAGTCGGCAGGTCCACCCTTGTCGTACTGCCATGCCGGCTGTCTAAACCCCAACCCAGCAATACGAGACTTCGTATCCACTACCGGTCCATCCAACGTCTCCCTCTTTTCGAAGTCGACAAACCTCGTAGGCACCAGATGCTCCCCCGGACTTATCAGAGACATGCCTCTCCACTATTGCTCCTAGCTTCAAGTGCTTGTCTATATCTGCAAATCTAGCCTCGTTGAACTGCCCTGACGCCGTAGCTTGGCGATAAGGAACTGGAACTGAGATCATATAAGCCCCAGACCGAAAGTTGGACGGCTTCGTTGGCATTCTACTTCTCTTGCCTTCTACAACGTTCGACACGTCGATGGTATTCCCCGTCCAAGCCACCGGCACACCTCTCGCATCTCCCCCATTCTCTGGACCGGAACGCTGGACCTCTTCAGGCGAAGCCACCCCACTCTGAGCCTGTCTTACCACATTAGCCCTGCCTCCCACTTCTCGTCCTCGCTTAGGCAGCCCTTCTGACTCCCCCACCCACAGCTCAACCACCCCCACTTCGTTCTCGGGTCGTTGTCCCAGGGTCGTCCACCCGTCCCCAACGGTTGCCCGGGTAGTGACGTCGCTCACTTCCAACCCGTCGCCGCTCTCTTCCCCAGTCTGGGTGGCAATCTCTTCCAACGATTCCAGCAACCTCTGCTCACTGTCAGTAAAAAATTGACCGGGTTGCCCGCCACTTTTGTCGCTAATTTCTCGCACCAAGTTGGCAGTCTGGTAACTGTGTTGAAGCGAAACAGCCATCCTCCCTTTCGGGTAGAGTGTTTGCCCCATGCACCTTCGGGTCCCTTACTACCATGTCCGCCGTGGATAGCATCTTCCCATCGTAGTAGCTCCACACACGATAGTGTTACCGGAGAAGATAATTACACTTTTCATAGGGTCATTTTTCAAGAAAAATGCCTCTATGAAAAGTGTCGTTAAGTCCAAATCATCAAATTCAACAACAAAGAGAAATCAAAGAGAAATCATATCGACGAAAGAGATAAATCGAAGAGAAAACATATCGACGAAGGAGATAAATCGAAAAGTAAGCGAAAAATTACCTGTTAGTAGTAGCAGCCATCACCCACCTCCATGCGAAGAAAAACAAACCTACCATCACACATACTGTATGAGGTAGGGTTTTTTAAGTCTCCCACGACGTCATATTTTTTCAACTATTAAACTTTTCACTCACGAGGAGGCATATTAAACTTTTCACTCCGAGGAGGCATAAAAAAATCAATTAACTGACCTCACCGTAATGCCCTGTTCATATTCGTGCTACCCTCATCTAATCCATTAATCATTAAACAGGCTTTCGTAAAGGAAGTACCACTCTCAAATGAGTGATTCAATTTTTTCAATCTCTTCGGTTTCAATCATTCCTCTATTCTGTTTCTTCCAATGTTTCATCAATCTTCTTTCGTCTTCAATCTGTCTCAATCTCTTCTTTCTTCTTCGGTCTTTCATCAAGTCTTCTTCAATCTCTTCTTTCTCAGATTTCTTCTTAAGCAAAATTTCGTCAATCGCTCCAAGTCGTTCTTTCTTCTTCTCCATTTCCTTCTTCATCTCCTCAATAATCTTTTCATACTTCTCAATCTCTTTCATCGCTTTTATTTTCATTTCAGTCAGTCTTTTCGCGGTATATCTATCATCTTCAAATTGTTCAATCCAATCATCTTTTCCCTTTACGAAATCTGGTATAAGGTTAATTGACATAATACGAGGGTTTTTTGCTCACGAGTGAGGTCCGCACAAAAACACGAAAAACGAGCAGACGAGGAAAAACAGAAAATTCAATCCCACAAAAATCGTGGGTTTGTGGAAAAATATATTAAAAAAACGCCAATTTTGCCCGCAATTTTCGATAAAAATTATTGCGATGACCATTTCGGCCCGAATGTTCCCTAAATAAAAAAAAGGAAAGTGCTAAAAAAAACCGTCAACCTAAACCAAAACTGGGGGCTTGTCGGTCTCATTCCCTCAAAATCTCCAGAGTTGAGAAGCGGGATGGACGATTTATCAGCCGCCTTGGAAGGCGTGAAGTTTGGCGAACCAGCCGAAGCTCAACCCGCCCCAGCTCAACCCGCCCCAGCTCAACCCGCCAGCTCAACCCGCCCCAGCTCGACCCGCCCCACAACCATTCCATCCGCCACTCGGTTGGTCTTTTCTTGAACAAGTTCAAGAAGAAAAAGAAGAACATGAATTCATCGTTCAGGTTCACGATAGTTTTCTTCGTGCTAACAAAGAAGTAAAGTTGAGTTGTGATGGTGGCGAGTTCAAAAACGGCGAAGGATTAGTGTTTCGTGCAATGGGAATTGACAGAGGAATTAGAAACCCGATTCGTCAGAGATTTTTTTGGTGGAAGACCATGATAATGAGATTACGGTTTTTCCATCTCTGACATCCATCCATAAACATTTCAAGGACAATATGGAGTCAATCAATTTTATTTTACCGATAGCTGGACAATGCAGACGTCGTTAGTGGGAATGTACAACGAACTTCATAAATCTAATATTACTTTTGCTCTCCTTTCTCTTTTGCTTGTTCTTACATTTCCCTCATCAATGTCTTCTCTTTTTAACTGTTCTTTTTGTTTTCTTTTCTTTCGTTAAATCTTTTACTTGTCCTTTTATTTGTTTTTCTTCGTCTACCGGTTTGTCGAACTGAGTCTTTAATAATTCCCGGGGGCTTACTAACTCATCCGAATTTAATATCAACTTGAAACCGGAACGCCCCACGACGCTATAAATCTGTTTGCTGTATTGCTTACCACCCTTAGAAAATAAATTCCTCTTTAGCTCCTTTCGCACCTTATCTCCCTTTTCGAATTCGTCAATCAACCCGTCCCGTTGAATTCTTTGTTTATTTTTATTTACTCTTTTAAATACATCAATCGGTCGAGCTTGAATTGTTCTATGATGACGCATATTATAAGCATCAACCATATCGTCAATATAAGTCAGCCAGTCAAAATTACCGTTAGTTTCAAATAATATGTCCAGCCATCTCCGTATTGTTCTTATAACCCGGTCAACGATTGCAAGCGCCCGATGGTCGCCCACTTCAACAGTCCGATGTTCGACGTTGTTGTCTCTGAAATACTCTTTGACTATTCCTTTGTATTCACTCCCACTGTCGGTTGTAATGGATTCCGGAGTGTATGGTATAGATTTTAAATCTAAATAAACTTCTTTCGCCGTTTTGTTTTTAAGTGGTTTAATGATTAAAAATCAGTTGTATGTGTCTATCCAAAACAACATCCAAGCATAGTTTTTATTACCTTTCTTGTCTTTAAGTTTCGACATATCGGCGAGGTCTACGAAAACTTGTTTAAGCGGTTTATCAGACCATATCGTATTCCATTTATCAGTCGGTAATCTTTTTTGGTAATGAATTTCTAATGCTTGCTGTTCCTTTCTTTCATCCTCATCCTCCACAACTTCATCAGTACTATTTTGTGTATTTCCTGTATGTGTTGTCCATCTAATACTTAATGACACCTAATGCTTATCCTTATATATTAATCTTTCTTTTTTTTCTAGTTCAAAACAATAATTAGAACAAAACTCGTAAGTATAAAATCTGTCAAATGTATCATCAATGGCTGTAATCTGTCTGTTAGCTAAACACAAGCTCAATCCACACACATAGCAACTATTGAAGTCATACTCAAAACGATTATATAGATACTCCATAATGTGAAAACGGACATCGAGCGGTAAATTTTTTATACGGTCCATTAACTATATTTAGAATTTGAGAAAAATTTTAGATGAATCATTGCTTTCTTTTTTTGTTTTCTCGGGTTGCTGATTGTAAACATTAACTGATATGTTTGATTTCTTACCTTTACCCTTCTTAGGCTTAGGCTCTTCCTCTTCCTCGCTTTCCTCGCTCTCACTCTCGCTTTCTTCTAGTTCAAGCAGTTTCTTTTTTACCACTTTCTTCGCCTTCTTCTGTTTAGTCTTAAGTTTCATACCCGCAACACGTCGCGCAACGATATCTACAAAGTCCTGTTCGACCTCTTCCTCGTCCGAACTGCTTTCTTCAATCGGCTCACCATCCCTACCATCTATCTATCCCTCGCCAACTGCTTCTTAGACAGGTGGTCTATCCGCTGTTCCTCAGTCATTTCTTTTACATTCTTAGCCTCTTCCTCCGCAAGTAGTTCCCTCGCCCTCTCAATCTTTCTCTGCTTAGCCTGGTTCTTCTTCGCCTCCCAACCCTTTTCGAGGTTCTTCATCGCAACCTCTCTATCACCTCTTGGCATTTTCTATTTGTTTATATTATCATACAAAATAATATTATTTAGTTTTTATTAATAAATAATTTCTTAATAAATATAATAATGAGTCAACTCAAAAGTTTATTAGGTCTTAATGAGCTGGCTGTTGATAGTCTAAATATACTTAACTTAGATCTAACGAACACGAACATTATCGGCTTAAACACAGACAGAGTGCCAGAAGATGCTGACCCCGTAAATCTTTATTACACTGACGGCCGATTTGATGCGAGACTGTCTACAAAAAGCACTGGGGACATCAAAGAAGGCATCAATTTATACTATACCGATGGCCGATTTGATGCGAGACTGGCTACAAAAAACACAGCGGACTTAAAAGAAGGAACAAATCTATATTACACCACCGCAAGGGCAAATACAGACTTTGACACACGGCTAGCCACTAAATCAACCAACAACTTATCCGAGGGCACCAATTTATATTACACCACCGCAAGGGCAAACACAGACTTTGATGCTAGGCTAGCCACTAAATCAACCAATAACTTAGCAGAAGGAACAAATCTATATTACACCACCGCAAGGGCAAATACAGACTTTGATGCTAGGCTAGCCACTAAATCAACCAACAACTTATCCGAGGGCACCAATTTATATTACACCACCGCAAGGGCAAACACAGACTTCGACACGCTGCTAGCCACTAAATCAACCAATAACTTAGCAGAGGGGACGAACCTTTATTATACTAATGGGAGGTTTGATACACAATTAGCCACTAAATCAACCAACAACTTAGCAGAGGGCACTAACTTATATTATACAACAGCGAGGGCGAATACAGACTTCGACACGAGAATAGGATTAAAATCAATAGATGCTTTGAGTGATGTAATAATAACGACACCAGCGAATGGTCAATTATTAACATACAACGGTTCAAACTGGGTAAATGCTACTGGGTCATTAACTTATCTTCCATTAATAGGAGGCACTATGGCGGGAGATGTTAAACTGGGCGCTTCAACTTTTGCCACATATGTTGCCACCCCGCAGGCTATGACAAGCAATAATTCTGGCGGGTTCGTCGCATCCGCTTCTAATGAATACAATCCCGCATATTATGCTTTTAACGATTATTGGGCTACGGCTATATACTACAACGACACCACAGGAGTTTATACAAGAGTGCCCGCAACCACGAATACAACAGTTATACTTGGGGAGGAACGGCATACACAGGCGAATACATAAAAATAGATTTAGGAGCGATATACAGGAGAAAAAATTATTATGTTAGGTCTTCGTCTGATAATTACATTGAAACAACACCGAGCATTTGGTATGTGGGCGTAAGCACAGACAACGCGACTTATACATTATGGGACAGCAGGAGCGGAGAGGCATGGGCTTCACAAACAACAAAAACATATACACCCGCTTCAAATGCTTCTGCTAGATACATCATATTCGTCGTGAACAAGACTGGAAGTGGCGGAACTTCACTTAGAAGCCAACCACGTATAGCTAGTCTGTATTTTGATTATGATACCTTGAATTATGACATAACATTGATTAGAAATATAACTTGTGATACGATTACGACGAGTGGAGCAATAACAGAGGAACAACACTTACAGCAAGCGGTTTAATCACGGCGAATGCGGGATTAACAGGAACGACACTTACAGCCAGCGGATTGATAACGGCGAATGCGGGATTAACAGGAACGACACTAACAGCCAGCGGATTGACAACGGCGAACGCGGGATTAACAGGAACCACGTTAACAGCAAGCGGATTGATAACGGCGAATGCTGGATTAACAGGAACGGCACTCACGGCAAGTGGGGCAATAACTGCCAATGGCGGACTTAATATGAACAGCCAAAGCATTACAAATGTAAATCAACTAAATGCTAAAACTGTCTCGACTTGGTTATCAGAGCACACAGCAAATAATGCGAAAGTGTCAGCAGATGGGACAATTGATACACACAGCGATGCAGTAATAACGACACCCGCAAACGGTCAATTACTAACATACAATGAAACAAACTGGGTAAATTCTACTGGTTCATTAACTTACCTTCAATTAACGGGCGGGACGATGGCGGGCGATATTACACTGAGCGCTTCGACTTTTACTATGTATTCCTCCCCGCAGACTATGACAACTAATTCAGCTCCTTCTCCATTCGTAGCTTCTGCTTCTGATGAATACAATCCCGCTTATTATGCTTTTAATGCTAATCAAAACGATTATTGGACTACTGCTATATATTACAACGACACGACGGGAATTTATACAAGAGTTCCAGCAACTACGAATACTTGGGGAGGAACAGCGTACACAGGCGAATACATAAAAATTGACTTAGGAGCGATATATAAGAAAAAAATTATTATGTTAGGTCTTCGTCTGCTAATTATATTGAAACAACTCCAAGTATTTGGTATGTGGGAGTAAGCACAGATAACATTACTTTTACATTATGGGATAGCAGGAGTGGCGAGGCGTGGGCTTTAGCAGGAGTGGCGAGGCGTGGGCTTCACAATCAACTAAAACATATACACCAGCTTCAAATGCTTCTGCTAAGATATATCATATTCGTTGTGAATAAGACGGGAAGTGGCGGAACTTCATTTAGAAGCCAACCCCGTATAGCTAGTCTGTATTTTGATTATGAGACATATAATTATGACATAACATTGTTTAGAAGTATGACGTGCGACACATTAACAAGCGGAGCAATAACAGCGAGCGGTTTAATTACGGCGAGTGCGGGATTAACAGGAACCACATTAACAGCCAGCGGGTTGATAACGGCAAATGCGGGAGTTGATATGAAAACCCAAAAAATAACAAACTTAGCCACTCCGACAGTTTCAACAGACGGGGCTAACAAAACTTATGTAGATACATTGGACGGGCAGAATGTGAAATTAACAGGAGACCAAACAATAGCAGGAACGAAAGAATTCAGCGGAAAATTGGCGACTTTATTAGGCATACAGTGTATAGTAGGTAGGAATTCAAAAGGAACAGGAGAACAGGAGGATTAGAGTTATACGGAACCAGTGCCAATCTAAATGGCCCGCACATACAAGCATTCGTTCATTTATCAGTTTATCCAATTTTTCAACAATTAAACTGGAGTCAAGACAATATATGATTAGTTTTTTATGCTTATTATGATGGTTCTAACTGGAAATCAAGTTATTCTGGGTCAAACTTTACGATGTATAAACAAGGCAACAAACTCTCTTTTTATTATAATTCAGGAACAACGGTTGGAAACAATATAACTTGGACTGAGGCTATGAATATTAATACGCCGGGAGATAAGCATCACAACAGCATCCAGCGGATTTTTAACATTAAGAAAAAGACCCGCCGCTACTTACGACCCACAAATATTTATGAAATCAGGAGGATATTCAAATTATGGAGTAGTTTGTGCGTCAACTGGCACACTTCATGCTTGGACTACTTCAAACTCTACGGGCGAGCCTTCTGGTAGTTATAATTATGTTCCTCTTAACGGGGCTTGGACAAACTCATCGGACAGGAGGCTAAAATCAGATATTCAAACATTAGACTGCGGGGATTGTTGTGAAAAACTAATGAAAATAAACTGCTGTTCGTATTATTGGAAAACAGATGAGAAGAAAGAAAAAAAAGGCTACGGATTTATTGCGGACGAAGTTAGAAAAATATTTCCAGAATTTGTATCTGAAAGTGGAATAAAAGCAGATGATGGGGATGGAAACTTTGAAGGCATAACATATACGGACTTCATACCAATATTGGTCAGTGCTTTTCAACACATGGCGGAAAAGGTAGTTAATTTAGAAAAAGAAAATAAAATTCTACTTAATATGATTCAAGACCAAGCAAACCAATTAGCAGAAATCAGAGCAGTTGTATTTCCTACAAATGTCCAACAATAATACAACTAGACTTCACAGACCGCCGCCTATCATGGATAATACATTGGATGGCGAACTAACTCCTGAATTAAAGCCTCGTGTTATTGAAGTAGAATTAAAGAATGAGGAAAAAAAATAGAGCACGAATTAGAAGATAACTGGAATTGTTGTTGTATAAAAGACAGACCAACTGATAGTAGACTTATTAAGTATATGTTTCAAATGGCTATCATTATCGCCATTATAACCCTTTGTATCGTGAGGCTATCTGAAAAGAACTTGCCATGTGAGGTTGCTAACACTTATGTAGGTATTTTAACACTATTGATTGGCATATGCCTTCCATCGCCTTCTTCAAGTAAGAAGTGAACACTCAAACGAATAGATTTTATACCACGAAGCATCATTTGAACATATTAGAGGTTTAGCTTCATCAAAACTAACACACCAATCACTAATCGGCTTATACACACATCCTTGCTTTATACACCACACACAGCTTTCATTTTTTTTCTCACTGACTCGTGAATAAAAATCACAAGCAGTCCTAGCAGAAATATTAATTAATAAAAAGTTTATGAGCAGTAATATAGAGGGCATCATGACGGACTATAAATACCAAAAGATTATTTTTCTGAGTAATGATTTTCCAGGCGGGGTTAATGGTAGCAAGATATTTGACAAAAACATTCGAATGAACTTTACACCGACTAGAATGAATGTTAAGTTTATCCACTATATGAATGATATGACTGAAACGAAAACAAAAATCCTTCATATGGACCGCATCGGGATTATTGGCACATTCGCAGACAGCAATGTCGCAAACATTTCTAATCTCAGCTACAACTTAGGGATAGTAGGATGGACCGACGGGCAATACACATTTAGAGTGCTTAAAACGGACAATGGTAATATAGAGACTGAAGCACTCGGCGGAAGAATTGTTATATGCTTAGAATTTTTGGCTCAATATAAATATATATCGATGGAAAAAATTAATGATATACGAGTTAGACCAGTTAAGCAAAACGGAGATGGAGACAAGTTGGCAAAAGGACATAAGTAATTTGATGAGGCTTTTGCTAATATTTTTCTTCTCGCTCGCAATAAGAGTGGCAAGACGACCGCACTGTTTGAAATCTTGAAACGAACGACTGACAAAAAGACCCGCATTGTTATTATAGCCAGCACGATACACAAGGACCACATTTACAAAGAAATGGTTAAGCACTTCAAGAAGAAGGGAAACCCGATGGCTATATATACATATTTGAAAACGGACTGATACAGTGTGATTGATTACGAATTAGACAAGCTCAATAAGCCAGACGAGGAGCAAGAAGAAGGCGAGATTGTACAGGAACTGCGGGAGGAACCGAAGCCGAAGTTTCTTTATTTTGGAAAAGAAGAAAAGAAGAAGCAGGATGGAGGCGAAAAACCCCCGAGGCCGAGCAAATACATTACACCAGAAGTCGTGTTCGTGTTAGATGATTTGGGTAGCGGATTAAGAGATAAGTCCGTGAGCGACCTGTTGAAAAAAATAGACACTACAAGTCAAAAGTGATTATGAGCTCGCAGTATCTAAACGACTTACGGCCTGAGGCAATTAAACAGCTGGACTACCTCCTTATTTTTCCTGGACAGAGTGTAGATAAAATAGAACTAGTGTATAAGCATCTGGACCTAGGCTACGACCTTGAATACTTCATTGAAAAATACCACGAGGCGACGAAAGAGAGATTTAACTTTTTGTATGTGGATGCGGTTTCTGATGAACTAAGGCAAAATTTTAATAAACGATTTTTATGAATTTATTATTAATTATTTTTTTCTGTATATTATAATGGTCGTGAAAACAACAAGGGTTGAAGTCATTCCAACAGTCGGAAAAATAACAAGAAACTCAAACACAATGGCGGGCGGAAAAAAGAAAAGCGTCGTAAGAAACAAAGGGTTGTGGACTCTGGAATACATTGGCCTCCACACCCCGCAGAACGGTAGGATTCTGACAGTCGCGCAGACCGACCACATCGACGAGGGAAAACCCCTAACACCCCCATGGCACCCCCGAACTATCGCCTTGATCCAGCGGGACGAAGAGGTACGGCAGGCCATCATGACGAACACCCTCATGCATCTTCGGGGCATACACAGTACTATGATTTTTCAGGAAATAGTACAGTCGACACGGTTCAAACAATCCGACAGACACCATTTCTGTGTCCTACTATACCGCCCAGAGGTCCCCATTCACGCAGACCTCAGTACTAGTATGATATGCCCCCCGGACTCAAAATGGGCAGCTCCGACTGCCATACTCTTCAACCAAGCAAAGATCCGCCAACAAGTCCTTACCACGACGAAAGACGGCATGTTCTGGGGACCAAGTACGCGATCGGCAGCACAACAAGCCGCCAACCTGCGCCTCTTTCACAGGACCCAGACCAGGGAGGAATGTCCAGGGACATACCCTAGATACCACATCGCATCGATCAAGACTGCCCGATAAGGATGGTTCCTCCTCATCGACCCCCAGTGGACAAATGGATTCCTTGACCATGTCTCCGCTATGGAACGGAAAATCTTAGGAGGAAGCATCGACCAAGTCGCGCCAGAATACCGAAGAGTAGTAGCCCAACGCCGGACACCCGATCGACCACCCATAGGATTCGACTACCGAGGTGATTTCCAATGGCTGAATCAGGGGTTCTGGCACTGTGGTATGATTACACAGATTGCCCACGTACCCCGAATACCGCCCAGAAGATCCATCAGATGACTACCCCACATATTGGGTTACTTTTTACTCAAGAAAGGGGGCGGTGCGGTGTAGCCGGGTTGGGGAAGTACCTGACCCCGCAGTACAAGGAGGCCGCCTGGTCATCCGCCAGGGACCCAAACCATTCCCCAAAGTCCCCATGCACCCGGACCTAGGCAAACAACCCCAAGCAGCTCCAAACCCTCGACCAGATCCGGCAACGACCAAGGGAAATGACCCCTCTCCACCGGAAATACCGGAGGCCACAGCTTCTCTGAAGGAACCAACAACGTCTCAAAACCAGAACCTACCTCAACCGGAAATTCCGCCGGCCAAGGGCATCGAGGCCCCAGCCACACCACCATCCACCCACCCACCTCTCCGCCTCAGCCATCGGCCCCGCATATCTTCGAGGGAGTCACTCGCAAAAGCCGCAGCAAGTCTCCGCCGACAGCGAGAGCTGACTCGGACGACGAGATCGATCTTGAACATCTCATCAACGGCGAAGCTGAGGGCTGGCGCCTGAGCAGGAGGAAAAACGTCAGCAATCCCGGAACACTCCGCCGCCCCCCACAACCCCCACACCAGACAAGTGCAAAGAGCAACAGACAAGGGCCTCAGTGGACACCCCCCCCAGGAATGAGCAACCAGGCCCCCCCTCTACCGATATCGACAACCTCACAAGTGGACCAGGGCAATGGGGGCGGGTCCTCCCCCCCTACACGGCCAGGGACCCAAATAACACCGACACACCAAACCCAGAATACCTCATCCCCCCTCGGCGACCAAGGGGACGAACGCCCACCCCATCCTGATGCTACTTCATCGGCAGGAGCCCCTCGGGATAAACAACCTCCGATCCGCCTGACATTAACCAGAACTCAACGAGACACGGGAGAAACCAAGATGTCCCAGGAAGATTCAAAAAACCCACTGGGATCAGGGACAAGTCACCCACCTCCCCAACACGCTCCCCCTCCCGGCCGCACCTATAACCCCATCCCGGAGATCGGAAGCAAGATCACACAGATCCTAAAACTCAGGGCAGACTTCGGGGAGCACCGCCAATGCCTACTTACTAATCATATCCTCTCACCTCCGGGCCCCCAAGACATAAGTAGACAGATCACGAGGTTTCTGAGACAACGATCATACTACAAGCACGTGCTGACCCCCTTGCTCCTTACAAGCCCCAGGAGGCAATGGACCCTGCTCATCCTCTCCAAGACCCTCAAACGAGAGCTAGTAGGAACCACATTTGGTCAGACACCCAGCCTCAGGTCCGTGCCGAGCAGGAACAACCCCCTCATAATTTGGCTCCACCCGAACACATACCAGTTACAGGGACCCACCCTGCCTATACAGCAGGAAGTCAAGGACTGGATATCTGCGCTCGGCACAGCTGAAGTCATTCACAAGAAGGTAGAGCTAGGCGTCGTAGCAGGTCCGCTCAACCACACAGCCGGCACGGAAGAGGACACCATCGAATTGCACGTCAAAACCTTCCTTTCCTCCCCAAGCGGTTACCAAGCATGGATACAACCCAGGGACCGGGCGACACCTAATACCCCCCAAAACCCAACTGCACAGGGAACCCGCCCTCCCACAGACCGCCCAGCATGCCAGTTGACGACGGGTGGGCACGCCGGGGATACTGATAGGAAACGCTCAGATACATTGAGACAGGGAGCCTTGACTACCACATCCGCAGGCCCCGCTCGAGGGATCCTTCCCATCACTGGAATGCCAGGAGAGACCGGAAAGATCTCCCCTTCTGCTCGGACCGAACCCCAGGATGCCCTGAACAACGAACGACCACAGCCAGCACGGAATCGTGCAGGCATGCTGACTTTATCCACCATGAGGACAGGGAGGGAGGATCCAAACCCTTGCAAACCGCCACCGAAAAAGAAGCAGGCGATCATTAGGAGAGCTAATAAGACCTCCTTCCATCACCGCTCACCTCATCCTCACCCCACCCCTCTACGCTACTCCCTCAGGGGATGCCAGCCCCGGATCATTTTATATTCGGATCCGGGGAGACCCCACACCCCCTGTCGCAAACCGATCTCCCCCGACCATCGCTCCCCGTCCAGCAGCTCCTGGGCAAATTCACCATCAGCACACTTCTCCAAAACCCCTTGATCCAACTGGGATATGACCAGATTTCCCAAATTAAAACCATAGCAGCGGCATCTGCCAAGGCCAACACTGTAGGCACCCCATCGTGGGATCGGGACATCTGGGCGACCTAGCAAGATTGGAAAACCCTCCTGGTGCTTCCGGACAACCTCCCCGGTGCACAATGGCCGCCCACGCCACCACTACACCTACAATGGGCGGCCAAGAGTATCTGGGCGGCGCTGACCGTCCCTCCCACAACCACGACTATCCCGGCCTTGCAAGAGGCCCCACCACCTATACAGCGTCCACCTGCTCCACGACAAGCTTCCAACCCGGTCACACCCATACCTGTCCAACACACTAAACGAGCCATGAAGCGGTACCGGCAACGCATGAAGATGAAAGCTAAACGTGCCAAGCTCACCCACGCAGTGGAGGTACCCCCAACCACAGGCCCGGCGAAAGGGGAGCAACCCCCACCAACTAAACCGAAACAACCACCGCATCCTACACCATCCCCCGCTTCACTGACACTCCAACAGGGGAAACAGAAGAACCCACAGGCACCCCCAAGACAGATAGCGCTCACAGCGGCCAAACCACAAAAGCCGACACAGACTCCGAGAACAGCGAAGTCCAAGGCTCCTTCGAACACTAAGAAGGGACCCCCGCCCAAGGCCGTGGTAAAATCTGAACCAGCTACCCAACTGAAGACCCACCGCCAGGCACCAGCCCCACTCCACAAAACAGGGACCTCCGGTCAAACGGGTCTCATTCACTACACAGCGAAGTCCACTCGAGGACCCATCAGACTCGACCTCGTCGTCCAGCTCATCCGAAGACGCGGACGAATCGGAAGAGGAGAAAAACCAATCAGAGGAGAAAGGTGATGACAACCAATCCGAATCGGAAAGGGAGGAAAATCAAGACGCATCGGAAGGGGTGGACCAATCGGAGGGGGAGGAAAACCAATCCGAGGCCGCCTTAGGAGCCCAGGACGAGACAGACTCAACCGCAGAAGGAGATGAAGGCTCGCCAAAACGCGACGGGAAAGACCAAAACGCAGAAGTGCTCCAAGCGACACTTCATCCGCCTCCGCGAATCGTCACAGTCCGGCGGCGGAAGATACACATTAGCAGTGAGTTTACTCCAGCAGCCAGAGACCATGAGCCCCAGCGGACTATGAGTTTGCCCACGCCTTCCCATCGACAACCCCCAGGGAAGGGAGGAAAGCCCCTTGGGCCTAAACGCCAACAGCCGCCCCGGGAACCCCATGTCGATATCCACACGCAGGTAGGGGGAAAGAGAAAGTCCACTGCCACTACCCAGCCGTCCAAGGAGCCATTCCCCACAGGGAACACGTGCAACCGCCGAGGAATCCATAACCCTGGAACCATGTGCTGGATCATTACCACCATGCAAGCATTAGCATCAACACGGGACTTACCACAAACTGTACAAGCATGGACGCGGCGACAGAGACTGCCTCAATCGGGCTCACCTCAACACACCCTCCATCTCATCAGTAATACTCTGACAACCCTGACCCCCAAGAGAGGGATGGGCACCTGGGCCCCCCTAAGAGTACCGTGGCTTGGGGATGCAACAGCCCTGTCACACCTGCACCCCACCTTCAAACCAGGCCATCCAGGAACCATCCATAAGGCCATAAAAGGTATCCACGCTCTCCTTCGAATGATCGAAGACCAGGATGGGAGCAACATAATCTCAAAATGGCAATGTCAATCACCTCCAGCAGCCAATGCTACGCTTGCGGTGGATCAACATCCAGCGAACGCATTGATTCCATCATTGAATTGCATACTCCCCAGGACAGGCCCCTCCCAGGATCTCAACTCTCCCTGGAATCCCTCCTGCAACATTGGCGCAGACGCCAGGACGACCGCAAGTGCTCCGCTGCAGCCACACCCTTGAGACAGAACAGTCCCTAATGAACAGACCCTTGACCCTTTGGTTCGCCATCACACACACCAACCCAGGCCAACATCCCTTACCACAGCGCGACAAGGTTATAAAAGATCTGCCCCCGCCTCGCTTGACGATCCCGGAAAAACTCTGGGTCAAGCCTGATAGCTGGGGAGGTAAGGGTCAGCACGGATATACACTAGACGGAGCTATTTGCAGACGGAGCGCCCCAGACCAGGAGCTCCCCCACCTTGTATTCCTGACCCCCCAACCCAACGGGACATGGATATGCCTTGACGATACCAAACTGTCTATCCTCCCTCCTAATCAGGGATGGGGATTCATAGGAAAACATGGAACAGTACTGGTATACAATCAGATTAAGCCATCCAAACCCACCATGGCGCCTCAGCCCCCCATCGCCGCTGCCAACCCAACCGACCCACTACCACATCAAGACCTCTGCGACGCCCACCCAATACGTAAAAGAGATCCCAAACACTGGCACCACCGCCTCGCCCTGAAACGAGAAATCCAAACACTGGCATCACCGCCAGCACGGGACCCAACGCCAACTAGGCCTTGCATGCATAGCCGCCAACATAGATCCCACCCCACAGGGGCCGAAAGTCCTCCCCAATCCGAAACTCCCCATCACCGTCCCAGACCCCAAAGCCCCACCATGGAGCACATACCACACCCAGATGCCCCCTCAGCGGCACAGTGGGTCTTAGAAATGCCGCTCTTAACCGCAGCCATGGGTACCAAGATAATCATCCCCTCCCTGGATTCCCACCCGGGACAGACAAAGCCATGTCCACGCCACATCATGGAAACCATCCTGTTCCAAGACCACGTATGCCTCATCCCATGCTGGTACACGCTGAAACTGCACGAGGTTATAGGACACATTCGACACAGAAAACCACACTCTATCCTTATCAACTGCCAACCAGTAGAGTGTAATATACTCCTCCGACATGATCGACGATACCACCCGGATAAGAGCTACTTTCCGCCATCAAGAGCACCGTGGCTGAACCCCCAACGGGTCCTCCTACCAGTTATCCGCCACAACACACTCAAACAACTTCTAAAACCACGCAGAGACCCCCCGCGCTTTACGTGGATCTATTTAGATATCGGAGCCCAAGATGGGGTCCTAGAACTGGAGGTTACTGACGCCCCAGAGGCGATCACGGACATACACCCCAACAAACAGGATCTTATAATCTCCCCCGTGAAATGGGCCGAAGTCGCGGCACGGTTACTCCAAATGGACAAAACGTACTTCAATGCGACTCGTCAACCCACCTCGGATAGCACGACCCCCACGCCCGTACACTACGATGCAATTGAAAAGGAGAACAGTAAGATTCGGTCCGGCATCCTTTGTCGCCACGGTCTAACAAACCTTGGGGACTGGATAAGCGGTAGACTCAATAATGCCCGCATGAGGTTAGAACAGCAATACCGACCAGGTGATCCAGACGAACCCATTCCTACTAAAACATCCCGACCCACCCGACCGAACTGGAGAACAAAGAGAACACTAGACATGCTCCAGGAACCCCGGCAGGATAATCACCCCGAGAGATTGAACGAGCCACGAGACAAACACTCGAAATGGACGCCCCTCCAACGGCAAAAAATTCGAGACCAGCGTCCAAGCAAGCATAGCAACCCAACAAGGCCCACAGGCGCTGATGACCAGAGCAGTCGCCGCAGCGCGCGCCGCTGCATCTGACACACACCCACCACAACAAGGAGACCAAACATCACCCCTTCAACCCACAACCACACCACCTCAGCGCGACCAGCGACGCCGACCCACACAGATTCCCGCCACAAGACTGGTCTTTCAACAAACCCTCACGGAAATCCACGGATTCATAACAAAAGGTGACCTACCACCAAACCCAATCCTTACGTGGAAACGATGGGAACAACTAGCCAGAACCCTGGACATCCAATCAGGGACTAGGGCAATCAAGAGGCTATGGTCACATCGAGAAAAGGAAATCATACAACCACTAACCCGGGAGCAGGAAGAGGATCTTAAAGAAGCCACGAACACCATTGCCCGGGCACGGGATCAACTAAACCGCACCCATCAACGCAGTCAAATGGACGCGAGACTACGGGCAATGCCGGACCACTCCACCCAGAATGCTGAATGGGATGCAGACCGGTGCCTATTATACCGCAAAGCAAGACAAGCCAAACCTCGTCCACCCCAGTCAGCAGGACACTACTGCCCATTACGCCGAACTATTCAGGGCGCGTCTCCACACCCCCAGGGAGGCTCACCAACTGCTGGTGGCCGCCCTAGGACCCCAGGCTGCAATACCGACCCCCGACGCATCGGAGCAACATAGTCGACAGGATATTCTGCTAGGTGCGCTCGACGCCCCTACCTCCCAAGAAACCCCTATGCCCCATCATCAAATCCCCACACCAGCCGAGGACCCATACCCTCTCAACGTTCCCGTTGTCACGGAACAGGACCTCACCCAGGCCTGGGGAACGAGCATAAGGGATTCCTGGGATGAGCACCTACGCCACATTGACCAGCCCCAGTGGACCAATGCGATCATCGAATACACAACACAACAAGTCACCGAGGCGGGAAGGGACCCCCAAATCCTCCACAACCTAACATACCACCACCGCCACTGGGACCAGTACGGCACAGCCCGAGTACCCAAACCACGACCACCAAGGAGAACATGGTCCCTGTACCCAGCACCCGACCCGATGTGCATAGTCCATCCTCCGGGAACTGGGTGGCGGGACAGAAGGGACAAACGCCTACCTGTGTACACGAATATGGCAGAGAACGCCCAGAGGCCCCAGGACCGTGTTTCAAATACTCCCCACCGGTGCGGTAGCACTTCTATTGCACAAACTCCCCGGAATCTTAGGGACAAACACCATATCGACACCCTAATTCCCAAGGTCCAGGCAGACCCACCGGCACGGGATCACCCCGGAACCATACGGGATGCCATAGACAGGAGTACCACGGCGATAATACACGTAGATGGGTCTAGCTTCCCAAACTTGGGCAATGCGGGAGGGTTCGGGGCCATCCTGATTCACCAAGAAGCCATTATCGCCATATATGGATCCCATGCCAACCCGACCACCAGCGCACATCAAGAAGTCGGAGGGATGGCTATGGCCCTTCATTACGTCCGTACCAGCGGATGGCGCCCCCAGCAGACCTATGCGTTCACCGATTACAAGGGACTCGCAGACTGCCCCCTGGAATCCGAGTACCAAAAACTTTCCCGGAAAGGCCGCAGCCAATCTTATGGGACACAATAGCTAGATATAAGATCAAGATGGGCCACCTACACATCCAGTGGATCGCATCCCATGTGGAGAATAGCTTCAAACAGCAACATTGCCTAAACGAGGTATGCGACCGGTTGGCCCAGGAAGCAGCACTCCTACCCATCCACCGCTTGATAGACGACTGGGCCCGAACACATCCTGGGGACCACACACAGACCCTACGCCAACATACTCCCTCTCCAGGCTACCGCCTCAACATCCCGGGAGGATATACACGGATCCTGACGCGTATCCCCTCCAACTTAACTACATACCCGGAGAGGTCACAAGCCATCCAAGAAGCACGCCGGGACTTCTCCATGGAGGAACTAAAAGCAGCGATACAGAGCAAGAAAGGGACCTCAGCAGGATTGGATCAAGTCCCACCGGCTGCACTGAAAATACTTTCTGGACCCGGCCAAGCATATATTCTACAATACTTTAACAAATGCTGGAGGGAAGGAGTCATACCCACAGAATGGAAAGCCACCCAGCCTGTCCAATTATGGAAAGAGAAGGGGACGGAGGCTGATCCGAAGGACTGGAGACCTATCATGATCTCCAAAGCCATAATGAACCTATACGCTAAAATGGTGGATCTCCGCCTACGCACCCTCATGTTAGATGTAGGCAGCGTCAGCAAAACCCCCAAAGCCAACTGCCCCCGAATCTCGAGGGCGAACGAAGCTAACCTGACGTTACGTCTCATCATTCACGATGTTCACCACGCAGCGGCGGTCACAGGAAAGACGCACACCCTGATCCTAACGGCTGTGGATATAGAAAAGGCTTTTGACTCGGTAGAACTACCTGTCATACACGATGCACTGACAGCAATTGCCGCATCACCACACGAATTCCCGGAACTCTTCGCATTCGTCCATCAACTTTACAAGGGAGCGACCATCCACACTCGAGGACCGGATGGGACCCAGGCCTCGGGAGAACCCATACATCGAGGCCGAGGCACCGCACAAGGCAGCCCGATCAGCCCGACGTTATTCTCGATCACCAACGAATACCGAAAACGCCTCCGGAACGGACCATCTTCCACATCATACTCCCCCGGATACCAATTCTACGGGGCCGGCCGCCAATTTAATTCATGGCCAGCACTACGAGGCAGGACCCTCACAAACATGGAAGTCACAATCCAATCCCAACATACATTCGCGGAATCATTGACGAATGGCATGCGCATGGAGGACCAGGAACCAAGGATCAGTACATTGAAGCCGCCCGGGAGGAGTTCCACAAATCCCAAGATCAACTCCATGGCACAGGATTTCTCACAGCGACTGCTAAGAGCTTTACACTAGGAATCATGGTTCACCCATCAGGAGCCACAGAAGACTTTGACGTAGGTCTCACTGACTGGGATGGGGTGCCCATCCCCAGCCTAACCAAATATACTAAATTCCGATCACTAGGACTCTTCACATCCGGCCTCAATGACCACAAACCCCAAGTGAACGAGATTATGGCCAATCTCCTCATGGCAACCCAGGTGGCACTAGGCCTAAACATCACCAATCCCCGACGACGAGAAGCCCTACGGGACCTGGTGCCTGGCACAGCGAATTTTCCACTAGGATGGACGACACTCGCGGAGGAGGAAGCCGACACAATGGATAAACACTATCGAGAATGTTTCCGGAACACCTTAAAGATGAAACAAACAGACATCCCCAACCTTTCCTCTACAAACCACGAGGCAAATGCGGAGGCTTTGGCCTCCCACGATTCAAGGGTAGGGCAAACCTGCGAATGGCCACGGTTTTCCTGTGGGGAATAACGTCGCACGACCGGGCTACCCAGATCGCAGTACACTCCCATCTGCGTCTGCTGCAAGATGCCTTCCTGCCACAACACGACCGTACCGAAGGATGCAACCCCCGCAGACCGCCCTCGGACCAACCCCCTAGTACGACCACGGCCATCAAGAACGCACATACCCCGGACGCCCAGCATAACAGGCCCCCCCGGGAAATAAAGACCCAAAAAACAGACCAGGAGGCCCAAGTACATAACCTCATTCAACGCATCCAAGCCCTTAATATCCCCCCCAGCTTACCTCCAGACCGCACGTCTCCCGGAGGCTATGGGATGGCACCCGGACGACCAGAACCCAAACGAATACCCACCACCAGGGAGAGCCTATTACCAACAATCGATTAGAACCCTGCAACCAGCACACATCCCGTGGAAAGACATCAAAGTGAACAATCCCCACCCGCCCCCCGTGCGGAACCAACCTTTCCTAGATTGGTATTTACATGAACACCTCCTAGAACAAAGAAGATACCAAGGATACCTAGGACTAGAATGGATAGGAAGTTGCCGAGATCTGGGGATAGGAATACAACTACATCATGACAACAGCGGAAACGCAACAGAGAACAACAATGGAAGGCTCCACTCTCAATACGTTATTACAGTCCAGCACCGTTTTACGGGGAAAATAACCCTAGTAACAGACTGTCGACAAGCGATACTACGAGCCAAAGCAGACATACGGACCAGGAACCTATGGTCGCTTCGACACAGGGTCAGCACCAACCTTGGGAAAGCAATGGTCGCTCCTAGGTTTGCACTGAAGTGGGGACCGGCTGCTGAAATGAGAGGGGAGACACAGCACATCTCCAGCAAATATCTAGGCCCAGGGACAAGGCGAGAGGACTGGGAAATCAAAGTCATCTTGATGTGCCAACTCAATGCCTGGGATACCCCAGCTATGAAAAGTGTCCGCACAAAAAATAAAACAGACGGCACCTGCCCATACTGCGACCACGTGGGGTCCATCGAACATTTCATGACCAGCACAGACCCCCCACACCCCCAGGAACTTATCAACGCCATCAATGCCAGACACTCCGCATCACGTGCGATCCTCAAGAAACATCTGAGCATCGACCCGAACATGCCGCCTGAAGACCAACCACATCATATGATCCTCATCGCAGAGGAAGGCAAAGCAACCACCCTCTCAACCACCCACAACATAGACCTGGCATGGACCCGCTTAGGTGAGCGAGGGCATACATGTCGGACAACACGGACCCATCCAGCCGCACGCCTGGCCGATGATCTACGTGAAGAAGGGGAATCATGGAAACCAGACCTACTCCTTACCCCATCACCTGCATCACCAAATATTTACCTAGTAGAAGCAACATCTCGATCCGACGAATGGCTTATTCGATTAGATCAATCAATATATGCAATGACAACAAGCAGTAACACCAGACGATTATGGGACGAACACGGGCTGAGAATCCAACCACCCTTCAACTTCCAAGACCCAACCTCCCCCCGCGGAGAGGACCCACCAGTCAGCTGGCCGTTTGAACACTGGCAATCAACAAAACCACACGGATATAACCCCAGAGCCATTTACGAACATAAATACCACAAATATATGGAAAAAATACATGATCTCAAGCTAAGCTCCCAAGGCCGCTGCGAACCTCAACTCCTCATGCTTGCTATGGGAGCCAGAGGGTATATCCCATCAACAGGATTCAAGCTGATCAAGGATCTTTTCTCTAGTGCCCAGGCAAGAGCGGTCTATCAAGAACTCACCGACCTTTGCCACGATCATATCCTGAAAGTATGGCAATTTCTCCATACATGCCCAACGTAATAACCCCGCCCCAGGCCCATTCTACCCATCTTATTTAAGCACAGGAAGTATTACATAAATAGATTGATCTGACACACCCCTGAAGGAGGCAGAGGAAACAGGAAAATAATAATAATAATAATAATAATAATAATAATAATAATAATAATAATAATAATAATAATATGTATGTATGTATGTATGTATCGTCTGCCAATTGCTGAGCCAAAAGGCCATGTGCATCCAGTCCTCCATTCCATAAGGAAAGTCTCCACACCAATCGGTGGAATAAAGGAAGTGACGGCATAGATAAAAAACGGGAAGGAAAGGGGGGGTGTTTCTATGGCCCCACCCCCCCCTTCCATTTTGAATTTCCCTATCGCAGGCCATTTTTTACAAAGTCTGTCGTATAAAGAGATAACAGCATTATCCCCCGTTTTTACATATACTGCCAAAAAAAGTTGTGTGGTCAAGTTGCCCAAGGCAAATCGGCTCCCCGAAGGAAAATTGCCCATTGAAGTTCGGCTGACAATACCCATTTACCTCAAAAGCCCACCACAGACGGCAATTTACTCATAAATCAAAAATTACCTTTTTCTTTTTGTGCCGTTTGGTTTCAATTATGTTTTCTGGTTGTATGTCTTCTTTTTTCAACTGTTGTTTTATCTTCTTCTCCTTCGTTATCTCTTGGACTTGTTCGTTAATTTGCTTTTCATCATCAACTGGCTTTTCAAACTTAGTCTTTAATAACTCACGGGGGCTGACTAGTTCTTTGTTAGATAGCACAATCTTAAATCCATTTCTACCCAAAACTGTATATATCTGCTTTGACCAAGTTCGTCCGCCTTTTGAAAATAGATTTCGTTGAACTTCTCGTCTTACCTTATCGCCTGGTTCAAATTCGTTAATACTTTCATCTCTTTCAATTTTTTGTTTATTAGTAGCTTTCCCATTTATGATGTCAACCGGTCTAGCTTTGATTGTTGGATGGAAACGATTATTGTAAGCTTTAACCATATCATCAATGTATGAGACCCAGTCAAAGTTTCCATTTGTTTCAAATAGTATATCAAACCACCTTCTAATAGTTCTAATCACTCTATCAACTATTGCGAGTGCTTTGTGGTCTCCTACTTCAACTGTTCTGTGTTCAATGTTATGTTCATCAAAATATTTATTAACTGCTCCTTTGTATTCTCCTCCGCTGTCTGTTGTAATGATTTCTGGAATATATGGAATAGATTTTAAACCAGTATATACTTCATTCGCAGTTTTATTTTTCAGTGGTCTGACTTCTAAAAATCTACTATTAGTGTCAATCCAAACCAACATAAAGGCATATTTTTTATTACCTGGTTTATCTTTTAACTTAGACATATCCGCCAAATCTACGAACACTTGTTTCAACGGTTTATCAGCCCATATTGTATTCCATTTCTTACTTTGTTTTTTCTGATAATGTAGTTCTAATGCCTGTTGCTCTTTCAGTTCTTGTATATGGTCGTCCATCTAATACTTTATCCTTATATATTAACCCTCCATTATTTTTTTCCTCCATCTTATATAACTATGGATATAAAACTTTTCAATGCCGACTGTCTTGACCAGATACCAAAGATAGACGAAAAAGTTAATTTGGTTGTGGTTGATTTGCCATATGGACAGACTGCTTGCGAATGGGATAGTGTCATAGACTTAAAGCGAATGTGGATAGAACTTAAAAAAGTATGTAAGAGGAATTGTATATATGTTTTCTTTACTACTACTTAATTCGGCTACAAACTAATTCAATCTAATGAGAGCTGGTTTCGTTATGACCTCATATGGGAGAAGAGCACAAAAGTCGGTTTCTTATCAGCTAATAAGATGCCACTAAGAAAACACGAAATGATATACATATTTGAGGGTGATAGCGGACACGACTTAGACCATTCACGAAATCACGTATTAAGAGAGTATTTTACAAAAGTTAAGAAATACATAGGAAAAACTAAAAAAGAAATATTGAAAGATTGTGGGTCAGTGGTCGCGAATAATCATTGTTTCTATACTACTACAACACAATTTTATTTACCGACAGAGAAGACATATAATATATTAATTGATAAATACAAGATAAATGAAATGAAAGAATTTTTAGAGTTTAAAGAACTAAAACCAAAATGGGAGAAATACATAAGAAATAGTATATACAACCCACAGAAGACAGATGGTAAAGCATATTCAATAAAAGGAGGAAGAAAAGCGGAAATATATGGGGCCGTTGTAGTATCAAAAGATTATGATGGAAAACGACATCCAGTTTCAATCTTAAAATTCAACAACCCACATAAAACATTACACCCCACACAGAAACCAGTTGAACTATGTGAGTGGCTAATTAAATCATATTCAAACGAAGGCGACTTAGTGTTAGACTTTACAATGGGAAGCGGAACAACTGGCATTGCTTGTATTAATACTAAACGGCGGTTTATAGGTATTGAGAAAGATAAAAACATATTTGAAACAGCGAAAAAAAGAATAAACGAACACGAATTAATACTTAATGACACCTAATGTTGTATCTCTATCCATTAGCTATATTTCAAAACTTTAAAAATATCTTCGAAACATCATTACTTTCTTTTTTTGACTTCTCTGGTTGTCCCGCATAAACATTGACATTGACACGGCCAGTCTTCTTACCTTTACCTTTCTTAGGCTGTTCCTCTTCTTCACTTTCGCTATCACTCTCACTCTCTTCTTCCACTTTCTTTTTTACAACCTTCTTCGCCTTCTTCTGTTTAGTCTTTAATTTAATACCCGCAACCCGTTGTGCGACGATATCAGCAAAATCTTGTTCAACCTCTTCATCCGAGCTACTTTCTTCACTTATCTCACCGTCCCGCCCATCAATCATATCCTTAGCCAACTGTTTCTTGGCCGTATGTTCCATCTTTTCGTCATTGGTCATTTCTTTCACATTCTTCGCCTCTTCCTCCGCTAGTAGTTCCCTAGCCCTCTCAATCTTCCTTTGCTTAGCCTTTTCCTTTCGCCTCGCATTCGCGATTTTAAGATTTTCTACCGAAGATTTACCCGGCATAACTGCTTGCTATGGGTTGCTATATTTTCCTAAATATAATATTTTAATTAAGATAATATATACAATGAGCCAATACAAATCGCTCTTAGGCTTATCTGAAATAGCGGTTGACTCATTGGACATAAAAAATTTAGATCTAACAAACACTAATATTATCGGCTTATACACAGATAGGGTGCCAGAAGATGCTGACCCCGTAAATCTTTACTTTACTAATAGCCGATTTGATGCGAGGTTGGCTTTAAAATCAACAACGGACTTAAAAGAAGGCACTAATCTATACTATACTGATGGTAGGTTTGATGCGCGACTAACCACTAAATCAACCACTAACCTTTCCGAAGGCACTAATCTATACTATACCACAGCAAGGGCTAATACAGATTTTGACACAAGGATAGCGACTAAATCAATAGATGCTTTAAGTGATGTAATCATAACAACACCAACCGATAACCAACTGCTCATTTACAGCACGGGGCAATGGCGAAATGTTGCTTCTCCTTTTCTTAGATTGGATGGCCTCACTATGATGTTTGGAAATTTAAATATGGGAGGTTTTAATGTAGTAAATGTGGGCACTGTTGATGGTATTGATGTTTCGGCTCTTGATAGTTCCGTGGTTAAACTAACAGGCGACCAAACAATAACAGGAAACAAAACATTTACTACTTATGTGGCCGTAAAAGACACAAATCCATTAAACACTGGCAAGTTATTCTTCAACTATAACAATAATATGGGCTCTATCTATTCGTCGGATGCGGGTGGAGCCACGGGCTATCCACTAACTATTGTAGGCTCGTCCATACTTTTTGCTCCAACAACAGGTGGTGGAATGACATTAACAAATAATGTTTTAAATTTTAACAGCTCAACAGCAATCAGCGGACTTCCAGCCCCATTCTACGACGGCGATGCTTCAACAAAAGCATATACCGATACGAAACTGGCAAAGGACGGCACGACGGCTATGACGGGCAGTTTAAATATGGGAGGATTTTCAATAACAAATGTGAATTTGGTTGATGGTATTGATGTTTCGGCTATTGATACTTCGGCCGTGAAACTAACAGGAGACCAAACCATAGCAGGAACCAAAACATTCAGCAATGTGGTAAATGCTAGTGCGGGGATTGATATGAAAAGCCAAAGCATAACAAATGTTAATCTGGTTGATGGTGTTGATATTTCTACTCTTGATACTTCGGCCGTAAAACTAACAGGAGACCAAACCATAGCAGGGAATAAAAAATTTACTTCAACAATAGAAGTGCGGGGTGCCACAGGTCCAGCCGCTTTTGATGGTATCGGTATTGCCTTTGATACGGCAACAAATATAGGAGAGATTGTGGCACAAAAAATAGCAACTGCGGGCTATTATCCAATACAAATAACAGGGTCATATGTTGATTTATATGCGGGGGATAATGTAATCGCGACAGCAACAGGCACGACATTATCTTTAAACAACAGAAAAATAACAAATTTGGCCACACCGACATTATCAACCGACGGAGCAAATAAAAGTTATGTTGATACAAAAGACGGGCAAAATGTGAAACTAACAGGAAACCAAACCATAGCAGGAATTAAGACATTTAGTAGTGCCCTTGAAATAACAGGAAATTCAACGAATGCCACAACAAAAGGAACATTCGTGGTTTTTAACTCAACAGCCAATATAGGAACTATCGGTTGCCTTGATATGGGCACTGGTGTAAATTATAACTTTGAAATAAATGCGAAAAAAATAAGTTTCATTATTGATGGGGCGATAGTCGGTTGGGTAAATGCTTCGGGGCTAGATTGTAATAGTAGCAAAATAGCCAACCTTGGAACTCCGACATTATCAACGGACGGGGCGAATAAAAGTTATGTGGATACATTAGACGGGCAAAATGTAAAACTATCAACAGACCAAACCATAACAGGAAGCAAAACATTTAATGGGGCGAGCACTGTGATAAAATATCTAACTTTAACGAACAATGCCGATTTTAATAATCAAACTATCACTAATGGCGGAAATATAACATATAATGGGGCGAGGATATTAAACCAAAATGGAGGAGATATCTTTTTCAGTCAGACAACGGGTGATTATCAGTATTTCTTATTTACTCTAAATACGGCTTCAAGCGGAACCGCGAACCAACGAGGCTACCTATTCACGAATGTAGCGGCTGATGTAAAAGGAGCGGGACTTTATATTTCAAAACTTTTGGATAATAAATCCGCTTCGTCTGATATCGTCCGTTTTAACAATGCTGGGGGTATGCGGTTTTATGGTGCTTTGGATATGAACAGCAACAACATAACAAATGGCGGAACAATAACAGGAACTACATTAACGGCAACCACGGGGATATCAACAACAACATTAACAACAACCGACAATATAGTAGTAGGAGCGGGTAAAAGTGTGATTATTGATAGAAGTGCTGTTGCTAATAATAAACTGGTTTTATATGATAGTGGAACACCTTCAACAACTGGATTTTATGGATTTGGTATTGCTTGTAATATATTGATTTATAATGTTAATGCTTCAACGGATAGCCACGTATTTTACTATGCTGCAACAAATGAATTATTTAGAATTAACAACACAGCAATCACTGCTTCAAAGGCGATAACGGCAAATGCGGGGATATCAACAACGACATTGGCAACGAGCGATAAAATAACAACAGCATCTGGTAAGCCGATAATCATAGGCAATACAACAAAGGGCACGGGTGCGACAGGAGGATTAGAATTATACGGAACGGCGAGTAATATAGGAGGGGCACACTTACAAGCAATAACAACGGCGGATGCTTATCCAACATTCCAATTAATGAATTGGGCACACGACAATATAGGCATAAGTTTTGATGCTTATTATGACGGCTCAAACTGGAAATCAAGTAATTCTGGCTCAAACTTTCAAATATACAAAATCTCAAACAAACTTGCTTTTTATTACAATAGTGGAACAACAGCGGGAAATAATATAACTTGGAATGAGGCGATTAACATTAATACGTCGGGAGAGTTAGTTTTACCAACAACTTCAAGCGGTAATTTATTAATACGAAAAAGACCAACTTATACTAACGACCCGCTACTACATTTTAAATCAGGAGGATATACGAATTATGGAGTGCTTACATCAGCAACTGGTTTGCTCCACGCTTGGACTACTTCAAATACCAACAGCGAGCCATCTGGTAGTTATAATTATATTCCGCTAAATGGTGCTTGGACAAACTCATCGGACAGGAGGCTAAAAGCAGATATTAAAACATTAGACTGCGGTGATTGTTGCGAGAAACTAATGAAAATAAATTGTTGTTCATATTATTGGAAATCAGACGAAAAGAAAGAAAAAAAGGGACACGGATTTATTGCGGACGAAGTCAAAAAAGTATTTCCTGAATTTGTATCTGAAAGTGGAATGAAAGCAGACGACGGAGAAAGCTACCTTGAAGGCATAACATATACAAGTTTTATACCGATATTGGTCAGCGGATTTCAACATTTATCAGAAAAAGTAGATAATTTAGAAAAAGAAAATAAAACTTTACTTAATATATTACAAGACCAAACCAATTTAGAAGCAGAACTAAGAGCAGCAGTATTTTCCAATGCCCCCTAGATTACACCCACCACCAATCATAGAAGTAGATGGAGGCGAACTCACACCCGAACTCAAAAACCGTGTGCTAGATGTCCAAATTAAGCAGGAAGAAAAAAAATTAGACCACGAATACGAGGACAGCTGGGATTGCTGTTTGACTAAGCGAAAAACTGACAGCCGACTTATTAAATACTTATTTCAAATGGGTATCATTATCGCCATCATCACCCTTTGTATCGTGAGGTTATCTGAAAAGAACTTACCGTGCGAGGTTGCTAACACTTATGTCGGTATTTTAACACTATTAATAGGCATCTGCCTTCCTTCCCCTTCTAGCTCAAAGAAGTGAGCATTCATATAGATAGACTTTATACCAAGAGCTATCACCAGCACAGATTAGCGGAATAGCTTCATCAAAACTAACACACCAATCACTGAAAGGTTTATACACACATCCTTTTTGGATACACCACACACAACTTTCATTTTTTTTATCGCTGACCCGTGAATAGAAATCACAAGCTGTCCGAGCGGAAATATTAATTAATAAAAAGTTTATAAGCAGTAATATAGAGGGCATCACAATGGCGGACTATAAATATCAGCGGATTATTTTTCTAAGTAATGATTTTGCTGGTGGTAGCAAGACATTTGACAAAAACATTCAAATGAACTTTACCCCAACCAGAATGAATGTTAAGTTTATCCACTATATGAACGATATGACTGAGACGAAAACAAAAATCCTTTATATGGACCGCATTGGAATTATCGGCACATTCGCAGACAGCACCACGGCAAACATTTCCAATCTCGGTTATAATCTTGGAAATATCGGCTGGACTGACGGGCAGTATTCGTTTAAAGTGCTTAAAACAGACAGCGGTAATATTGAGACTGACCCACTAGCTGGAAGAATTGTTATTTGTTTGGAATTTTTGGCTTGAAGAAAAGTAGGGACACCCTACAACCCGCATTTCTGATTTTTTGGTGAAGCTTTTTTTAAAAAGGTTCAAATATAGCTACGATGGAAAAGATTAACAATGTTAAAGTTAAACCAGTTAAGCAAAACGGAGATGGCGAGAAGATGTCAAAAGGATATAAGTTATTTGATGAACCGTATGCCAATATTTTTCTTCTCGCTCGCAAGAAGAGTGGTAAGACGACCGCACTGTTTGAAATCCTGAAACGAACCACCGACAAAAAGACCCGTATTGTTATTATAGCCAGCACAATACACAAGGACCACATTTATAAAGAAATGGTTAAACACTTCAAGAAGAAGGGAAACCCAATGGCGATATATACATATTTGAAAACGGATGGACTGTCTGTGATTGATTACGAATTGGACAAGCTCAATAAGCCAGATGAGGAGCAAGAAGAAGGCGAAATCATTCAAGACGGCAAAGAAGAACCGAAGCCAAAGTTTTTATATTTTGGAAAAGAGGAAAAGAAGAAACAGGAGGGAGGCGAAAAAGTTGAGAGACCGAGCAAATACATCACACCAGAAGTTGTGTTCGTGTTAGACGATTTGGGTAGCGGGCTCAGAGATAAGTCCGTTAGCGATTTGTTAAAGACTAATAGGCATCATAAAAGTAAGGTGATTATGAGCTCTCAGTATTTTCAAGACCTTAGACCTGAGGCGATAAAACAATTAGACTACATTTTAATCTTTCCAGGTCAAAGTGTGGATAAAATGGAACTTGTATATAAGCATCTGGACCTCGGATACGACCTTGAATACTTCATTGAAAAATACCACGAGGCGGCCAAAGAGAGGTTTAACTTTTTGTATGTGGATGCGGTTTCTGATGAACTACGGCAAAATTTTAACTATCGCTTGCGATAGTCTATAATTTCAACAAGCGGTTTTTGTAATTTTGTATTATTTATTTTTTTTCGTATATTATAATGGTCGTGAAAACTACAAGGGTTGAAGTCATTCCAACAGTCGGAAAAATAACAAGAAACTCAAACACAATGGCGGGCGGAAAAAAGAAAACTGGTCGCAAGAAACAAAAGGGATGTGGTCAAAAAGGAGGGAAAATAAATTGGGTAAAAGTCGGCAATACATTTAGAAATATTAATAACTATTTGAAAAAAGACAAAACAATCTCACGCTTAGCTGGTGCTTTGGATAGGGTTGGTGTTCCTTATGCTGACAAAGTTCAAAAGGTTGCGAGCGATATGGGATACGGCAAGCAACGAGGCCGTGGGGCACTTAAATTTTAGTAGGGACAAATCCCGCAGATAATGAGATAAACTAAACTTTCTATTATTTTTTTTACTAATAATATACAATGCGAAAACCTAAACAAAGACCTCCGAGGATATACAGAACGAAAGATGGTCGGCCATATATCAAAGTAAAAGGCAAACGGGCATATCTAAACTTTGGAAAGAAAACAAACGACTTATCAACACTTCAAATCGTTAAGCTGTTTATGAAATACTTGAATAAACCAAAAGCAAAGAGGGCGAAGACAAAGAAAGAAGATAAGAAAAAAGTTCAAAGTCTATCGGAGATTGAACAGAACACAAGAATGGCAATTCAAGACCACTTAGACAAACTTAAACAAGAAAAGTATGACCTTATTGAGGCTATTGATAAAAAAGAAAAGTCCGCCAGGGAGGAAATGGAAGCGGAGAAGAAAAGGCAGGAAAGAAAAGACCAGGCCGATGCGAAGGAAAGAAAAGATGATTTGGACAGGGAACATAAAAGAGAACTAGCTGAGGCGAAGGAACGGCAGGAAGAAAAGGACCGTGAAATGAAAAAGGAACAACGACTTATACAGGAACTAAATGCCGAACGACGACATAGACAGGGATTATTGATGGCACCAATCGCCCCACCTATGGTAAAACCACCACCGCCTCCCCCAGGACGACCACCAAAAAGACGGAGGGGCATAATTGTAAAGGATGCGGAAGAAGAGGAGAAACACAAGCAAACTAAAAAGGAAAAATTAATTGATAATATGTTCGCTGAGACACTAAAACAGAAACGGAATAGAGCAGGAAAGCCTAATAATGAAATAATTGTTAAAAAACTACGATTTATGGGCCACACTATCCCCGATATGAAACCAGCGAAGGGGGGAAGAATAAATTATTCAGGAATGTTGAAAAAATGGCTATATACCAGTCCTGTTATAAACGAGGGAATGGCTTCGCCCGACCAGGCTTGGACTTCATTTGATTTATGGGTAGAAGGTGCCGTTCAAAAAAGAAAAGATGAAGTAGATAGAGAAGCAAAAGGAGAAGAAAAAGCAGTAGAAGAAAATCCGGTAGTAGAAGCAAATCCAGTAGTAGAAGAAGAAAAGAAAGAAGAAAACAAAGTAGAAGAACCGGATAGTAATGATGAAGATTTGGTGAGTGAAACGGAGGGACAGTCTGGAATAGGTAAAGGATTAAGGACGAATGAAATAGACGACATAATGAAAAAGCACGATTGGTTTCTCGGCACGATAGCCAGCGACCAAATCAACCAGTTAAAACCAGAAAAAAGAAAGAAGTATGGATTTATTATGAATACACAAAAAAGTTCGCAACCAGGGCAACATTGGATGGCTGTCTGGGTTAGTCTGAATGGCGATAGGAGTGTTGAAATCTACGACCCGCTAGCAGAATATCAACCGACTGAACTTTTCCAACACCAGATGAAACAGCTGTTAGATAAAAGCCGTCCTGATAGTTATTTATTAATGAAGGTTAATCAAGTAAAACAACAGAGCGACACCTCTGATACTTGCGGTTGGCATAGTATGCGGTTTCTTTTGGAACGGGCGAAAGGAACCAGATTTAAATTTGCTAGCGGATGGACTGACTTGAAAGAGAAGGAAGCGGAGCAGTTAAAAGCCCAGAACGGATATGGCTTTGATACTTTCATTTAGACCCCGCCAGTAAAATAAAAATATATTTTAGAATATATACAACCTACGGTCGTAGACAGTAATATATTTGGAGGTGCGATGGAATATAAGGGAGGTAGGAGTAGCGGTATCTATTACATAAACAGCAAAAACAGGATAAACGGCACAGACAGCGACTTTACACACTCTTTGGATTTAAGAGGATTAGATAATCCAACACATTGTAAAATACTTCATATCTATGTGCCGAAATCTTATTATTCAGTCGCCAGTCCTTACAACACTTTTATTCTAAGCGAAGATGGCAACGATGCGGTCATTACGATACCCGAGGGCAACTACACAATGAACAACTTAAAAAATAAGCTAGCCGAGGTGCTAACCGCAGAAAGCCCCAATGACTACACATATACAATAACGAGCAACAACACCAACACAGACCCAGAAGACGGCAAGCTAACTTTTACTGTGGCAGACAACGGCGGAATTCAACCACGATTTGTATTTGATGACGAAACAAGGGTTCACGAAATTATGGGGTTTGAGCGGTCTTCTACTTATTTCTTTGCTAATAATACCATTAGGTCTCCAAATGTCATAATATTGACTGGCGAAAAAACCTTGTATCTACAAAGCGACCTCGTTGGGGAAGGCGACAATCACGTGCTCCAAGAAATATACACCGCGAATGAAATCCCATTCGGCTCTGTCATATACGATGGAAGCGGGTCGGAGTATGGCAAAAGACTGTCCGCCAATTCAAACAATGTATTTAGGTTTTATTTGACTGACGAAAATGACCAACCAATTAATCTCAACGGGTTGGGTATTGTTATGACATTGTTGATTTACCGCGAGACGAATTATTTTTCGCTATTTAATTCATTTTTTAATTTGTTGAAAAGCCGTTGACCCCGCAGGTGATTAGTAAGGTAATTTAGAATTATTTATTTATTTTTTTCTTCTATTAAAATATAGAACCTTTTGAAAATCGTTTTTGAGATTGTAAGTGGTTTTTGAAAAAAAGCACTTACGAAAAAATGTCGGTCCAATACGGTGGCGAGTTGGTCCATCAGGCTAAGGAACTGCTCACTGGTAAGTATGAATTGAACAAACTTACAGCCCGTGAAGGTGCGGGTGATATCACACTTACCACCGCAGGCGGTCTTGAAAGCACATTTGAAATTCCTACCCGCCCTTTGAACTTGGCGAGGTCTGTGTTGAAATTTACTTATACTCCGACTGCTGGCGGTGGTGCTGGTCGCTACAATCGTATCTATATGGATTGTCTTTCAATGATTAAAACTATTGAACTGCGAAGCCGAAGCGGGCAGTATTTGTGTAATCTTCAACACGTGGGTAATTACACTAAGATTGTTTGGAAGCCCGAGATTAGTTTTGAAAGATTTAAGGCTCTTGAAAACCACGGCGACTATAATTCCGCTGTTGAAGGTAAGACGGGCTCTGGTGCTATGCTTCAAAAGTGTAATGCTGGAAAGATTGATGTCGGAACTAGAACAGAGAGAAAAACAATTGTTGATGCTGCTGCGGCTGGGACTTTAAGAGATGCTGTTCTAGCATACTTTAATGTGCCTACTGTAAATGCTCGTCGCTACGATGATACCGCAACATCCGCGAGTGGTGCTGGCGATTATAGTCTTGTAGATGTTGCTTATGATGAGGCTAAGTATTTTGAAGGTGGAGCGGACAATACTGCTACTCCTGTTATCGCTGTTAAACTTCCTTTGGGTATGCTATTTGGAACGATTTTTGAACTTGATAAGACGATTGGTTTCAATGAAATTTTGGATATGAGGATTGTGTGGGCTGAAACTTTGCGAACTTCATTCTACGGCACTGATTCTCGCAGTATTTCTACTGGTGCGACGGCTACTGCTACAAATGCTACTATTTCTGGATTGAATTTGTTCCTTGCTGTTGAGACCGACCCAAATGTTATTGTGGGTGTCCAACAAAAGATTGCGGGCGAGGGCTTCCCATTTAAGATTGAGTATCCTATCGCTTGGAAGCAAGCACTTACTGGAGAAAATCAAAACTTTGTCATTAAGATGAACCGCTCGCAGGGTGAAAGAATTCGTCGTATCTACACATCAGTCTTCAATAGCACTGAAAACAAAAATACATCATTTGATAACGATAACCGAACTGATAGTGCTGGTGGAGGTCTTCAAGCAGGAAAGAAGGTTAAGACATATTACACCACTCTTGACGGAACTCGTCTCCAACAGTTTGATGTTAAAACAGTAGAAAACGAAGACTATATGCTTTTGAAGGATAAGTTGAAGGGTAGTGCTATTTTGAATTCAAATGTGTATCATTACAACTGGTTCCACGTGGATACTTGGGATAATAACCGCCCGCTGTGTGATAAGGATACTGACGGCTATGAGGTGAGCGGTCTAAGCCTTGACACTGAAAGACGATATGAATTTGTTGCGACTACTCCCAACCAAATCCAAAACCATTACACATACGCCATTCTTCAACGAAGTGTGCTTGTTAAGGGTATTGAAATTTTGATGAGTTGAGCCCCCACCATTAAGGTAAGAGGTAGTAATTAATTTTTGATAGTTTATTTATTTTTTTGTTAATATAGGAATTTACACAAAACATTTTTTGAGGTCGTAGGTGGTTTTTTGTAAAAAAGCACCTACAATGAGCCACCAGAGAAATTTAGTCGCCCAAAATCCAGACGGAGACTTCGTAAATGTCAAAGTCGGGTATGATGGGCACATTGAAACCAACAATATGAAAACCGCCTTTGGTGAAGCATTAACCAGCTCATTAACACCGGTTGTTCAGGAAATCTTTCCCTACACAGTTAATACACGGATATGGACGAAAACAGAAACGAAGGCGACCGTTTCATTTAGCAGTAATATGGCTGAATTAAAAACAACCGCAGATGCTACTGCTAATGCGGTATTGACGAGTAAAAAAAGAATAAAATACAGAACGGGTATGGGTGTCCTATGTCGCTTCACCGCCTTATGGGAAACAGATGAAACCAAAGAGTATAAATCATTTATTGGAATAGGTGAAAGTGATGGCAACAATGGTTTCTATTTTTGGAAAGAGGACGATGTAGGAATGAGCATTCTTCATTCAATAGCAGGAGTTGATACATTCATAGGACAAGAAGACTGGGATGACCCGTGTGATGGAACAGGCGATATGCCCTTACTGGATTGGACTAAGGGAAATGTATTTCAAATTCAATTTCAATACTTGGGCTTTGGTGCTATAAGGTTTTCAATTGAGAACCCAGAGACTGGCGAATTTCAATTAATACACACGATTAAATGTGCGAATGCCCATACGGGAGTTAGTCTCCGGAATACGACTTTACCCTTTTCCGCTAGTATATATAATGCTAATGCGGGAGATGGTGTCCAAATTCTAAAAACTGCTAGTGTTTGTTTGTTTGTTGAAGGAACCAATATTGTCAATTCAAGCATATCAAACGAAGCGGAAGGAGATGAAAAAGCGAGCACAACTGAAAGTCCAATTCTCAGCATAAAAAATAAAACAACTTTTAATGGTGGTGCGACTAATTATTCAATCGTTTATCCAACTCTCGTGAGCATATCAAACGAAGATGGCAAAGTTAATATAGTGCGAATTGTGAAAACAACTGGAACACTTACGGGCGAGAACTTCGCTGATATTGATGCTAAAACTTCAATCGTATCAAAGGACACCTCTGCGACGGCTCTTGGTGGTGCTACTATAACGGATGTAATTCTAAAACTGTATGTTAATGCTACTTCTAGCCAGCTTATTGACCTGCGAACCTATGACATTCAACTCGCTCCTGGCGAAAATCTAACATTTTTACAAAAGTCTGTATCAACTGTTAATAATGGAGGAAATGTGAGTGTAATCGTTAATTACTTAGAAGACCACTGATGTGAATATTTTTGTAATAATTTTTTCTGAATGATAATATATAGTAATGTATAGTCGTAAGTTGTATGTTGTGGGTGGTAGGCGGTTTCTAACAAAAACATCTATCAAATCCTACATAAGAAGAATGATAAACAAATATAACGATGGTGAAGTGCTGAACCCAGAAGATAGCAATTTCGTGCGAGACCTAATAACCCATCACCCTTGTCTAAAAAATGGCATCATTGATGTTGAAAGTAATTTTACAACAGGAAGCAAACACTTTCGTGTAGATGGTAAGCCGTTTTCGTGGAATTGCTGTGTTGAACTCATAGGCCTTAGCAAATTAAAAAAAATGGCGAGAGTAATAAAAGATGCGAGCAGGAATACAATAAGACCGCAAATACAAGAATATCTTGACCTTATGGCTATTGATGTATTCGTAGAACCGCGATACATATGTGAAATAAGTGGTGATATATATGAGCGGGTTGATGTCCATATTGACCACCACTTTGACCTTATACAATTCAAAGATATACTTAAACAATACCTTGAAGTGAATAGGGAAGTAGAAGTTGAAGATAACCTATTGAAAGAACCGCATTTCACCAAGTTTAGCGACTTTCACAAACAGAAAGCAATACTGCGAGTAATAAAAAAAGAAATAAATATTAGAGGGAAAATGTATTACCTACGATAAATGCTTTTTCAATTCGTCTTTATTGCTACACCACGGCTGACGAACTAACCATTCAATATATGGCTTGTCAATCTTTGCGATGTCTTCTATTTTTTTACCTTTGTATTTCCCGAAATGAAACGAGTTCGGCTGAGCATTTCTCATTTCTTCAATCGCTTTTATTTCGTCGTGGATTACCTTTTGGACATCTTCCAACGAGAAGGATTTTTTTTCTCCTTCAATGGAAAGTTGTTGGAACTTCTCGCACAGTCTAGTGAGGGCGGACATAGTAGAGTGGTGTATATAGGAGGCAGGAAAAAAATAAAAATTAAATATATAGAATGACCGAGTGGATAAAGTTCGTTAAGGCTTACTCTGCTAAGCATAACATAACCTATGGTGAAGCATTGAAAAAAGCTGGTAAGGATTATAGGAAACAAAAGGGGGGTAATGCGGATTTATCAGAGGATGTCTATTTGTCGCGGTCAGATAGAAAAGGGGCTGACGGATGGAAGCCAGTCGCTAGCAAAGAAAAATCAACCGTATATGAAAAAGATGGTAAAGCTATTGTCGCATTTAGGGGGAGTGCGGATAAAAGGGACCTATTAACCGATGTCGCATTGGTAAAGGGAGTATTAAAGAAAACTCCGAGATATAAAGAAGAGCAGAAGTTGGTTAATGAAGTCATAAAGAAATATGGTAAAGAAAATGTGGAGCTCACTGGGCATTCGTTAGGTGGCACGATAGCAAAAGACCTGAGCCGACAAACTGGTGTGAGGGCGACCACATACAATAAAGGCAGTAGCACAAGAGACTTTGTGGAAGGAGTGATTGACCGAGTAGCCGTTAAAGTAAATCCAAAAGGTAAAAGGGCGAAGACCGCGGCAGCTATCACGAATTACCGAACCGCATTTGACCCCGTATCGTTAATGGGTGCTACGGCTGTAAATACTAAGTTAGTGAAACCAAAAAAAGGAATTCATACCATCAGGAGCTTCAAAGGGAAAGGAGCCAAAAAAATTTATTTATGACTTTCATACATCATTTGATAGTCCAATATCGTTCAAGCAGGTGGCACGACTTAAAGCAACATATAACAAATTCATTGACAGTAGGTCTAGATTTATCCACACTGGTGTTGTTCGGCCTTGTGAGCAGTGGATGGTGGATGAGAATGTCGGCTGGATGTCAGCATACGGTTTCTTGTCTGGTATCGTTTTTTTTCTATCAAATTTCTGCTCAATATTGTCAATCGTAATGAATATATGTTCTTTGGTATCCCTAGTAATAGTGTGAATATCGCCGTTATGAACTTTTTTTGAAATTGTATTACAACGAAACACGACCTGATGACCTGTTTTAAGCGGTTTATTTTGTAGCATTTTGTTATTGCTTTCATTAACATTGTTGTTAGAGTGGTGTAATATTAAAGGTGGGTTAGGGTCAGTCGGTTTAGGGTGTGGCTTAACTTGCTTATTGAGAGCATCTAATTCTTCAAGTGTTAGTATTGTAGGTAGGCAGTCTTTTGCTTTATGTTGGCTAAGCTCATTACCGCCGACCTTGTAATAGTCTTCTACCTTATTTAAGATAGATTGTAGAACTAGGTCTTTGGCCTGTCTGTAATTTGTATCAAGATTTATTTTTGTAAATAGCTTGAAAGTTTTTGACTTGTGGAATGGTTCTGATGTTGGGTCTGGGCAAGGAAGCTGAGCTAAGTGGCCAAACAGAATAATAGATACACCGCCGAATGGTCTGTTGATTTTAGTGTATTTTCTAAGCATATGGTCCAGACTTTCTAAATTCTTAGAAGTAAGCATAGAAACTTCATCAATTGTTATTCTATGATTAATGGCTTCTTCGCCTACTGGTATCGGTAGCGGTAGTCTATGATATAGCATTGTTAGTATTTTTTGGAGTGTATATTCAGAATTAATAACTTGGCGGGCATTGTGTGTCATAGCGGTTGATAAAGTCTTTTTGTCTTTGAATAAAATGTTAGTGTATTTTGATGGCTGACCAGTTAGGTATTTAATCATTTCAGATTTACCCGTTCCAGCTTTGCCGTGAATAAGTAATAATTCTTGTTCTGGTAAAGGTTTGTATTCGTCTTTGGTGCTATAATCTGGAAGCTCTGTATCCTCAAAAGCGGAGAACTCCGGATATTGTTTATGTGGTGTTTCTAAGAATTTCTGTAATGTTAGTATGTCTTTGAAACCGCTATGTCGCTGGTATGTTATCCGTGGTTCGCCATTTACATATTCAACGAAGCAGGTCATATTTAGCTGTGGGGCTATAAACTCGTCCTTATCCTTAACCTCGTGGCGAAACTCCGTCCCAGCTGGCATAAATTCCCCTTCGTATGCTATACTGTCTGTATTAGAATATAGTAAAGTTCGCCCACTATTTACAAGCTTTAACATTTGGTTATGAAGAACTATCTTTTGGTATGCTAGCACATAACCAGTTAAATGAGACATTTGAAATATGTTGTCTGTTTGGTTTGTGTCTTGGTATGTGTAAATCATTCGCTCTGGTAGCAGGTCGTTGCCCATTTCGGCGTATTTGGTCTTGTCGTATTTAACTCGTTTCAGGAACAATAACCTATATCCTTTTTCTTTCATCATAAAATGTATTCGCTCGTTGTATGTTTTTGAAATGGTAGATACTTGCTGAGTTCGGTGTATGTTCTTGTTCAAAGAGCCTACCAGTAAGTTGGTTGCTTTGGCTAAGGTATCGTGTTCATAGCCAGGCTTATCAAAGTAGTAATCTTGCATATTTGATATGTGTTCTGTGAAAGTTTTGAAGGGGTTGAAGTGGTCGTCTGCTACATATAACCTCTTAATAAAGATGATAACTCCTTGGTCAAACATATACAACAATGCGGGTATTGGCTGGCATTGGGTTCCTTTTGTGGTGTAGCCGTTAAAGAAGGTTGGCACTTTGAGGTGCTTTTGGTCGTAATCAAAAACAGCATAACCGTGTAGAGGCTTTATCTTATTGTAGTATTCTTGGGTAAGGTCCTGGTTTATATTAATTATGTTGCGAGGAGCTGTTGGATATTCATTGAAGTATGACGACATTTCACCCAGATTACCTAACGAAGCATTTGTATAGGCTTTGACCATATCAATCTGGTGTATCTTATTGGGGCTTTTGGTGTGATGATTAAAGATATGATGAAAGGGTATTTGACCAGATTTTACGTGTCGTAATATATTGGGTTCAGTAATTTGTGTATGGTATTTGTGTTTGTGTTTGTTAATAAGACATTCTATGAATACCTGTTTGAAGTATGAAGGCAATGACCAAGCGGGAGTATCTTTGGGGACGAATGAGGCGTGTTTGAAGCGGTCTAAGCATTTGTAGTTTAGTTTGTTTTCTTTATCAACTATTCCAATAATGTTTCCAGATTGGTCCGTCATTGAATAGCATTCCTTTTGTTCTAGCTCCATTTGGGTTTGTAGGCTGTTGAGTTCTTCCTGTGATATCCATTTGTTCTCGTATTGGTTTGTAGATAGTTTCACATTGCTGGCTTCGTGGTTAGTAGCATATTGGGGCCGTGGCTCTGGTATGTTTTCGTTAATATCGTATAATAGTTCAATAGACTTAATGTGTTGGATACAGATGTCTTTTTGTTTTCCTTTTATTAATGTGGCGTGATAATCGCTACATCTGATTATTATCTGTTTTGTGTATTCCTTAGTAGATGCTCGCCACAGTATATTCATACCATCAAATACATAAATCCTACATCGGATAAAGTCTTCCATTTCTGTTATGTCTTTTTCTGTCGCATATTTGATATCCTTGAAGCGGTCTATTATCACACTATCTCGTTTTCGTTTTCTATTGTTTGGGTTTGGAAAGTCTTTCATAATACATTCTAGCACACAGTTTATTTCACCCTGTGCCATTGGTATGATAATATGATTTAGCGGATTAACTTGGTCAATTGTAATAACTTTAAGGTCTTTGTCTTCTCTTTGTTCATACCATCGGGCTTGTCGTTCTACAAAGTTTATAACAGTATTTATTGTTCGCTTCAATACATTAGCTTGGTATATTCCTCTAACTGGTCCGTGATATCCTTCATAATCCAGATGGACTAAATAACTTGTATTTGGGTTTAGCTGTTGGAGGCGAGCTTCCCATCCTGGGGCATATGGTATAACGAGTGAGCCTTGCCTGCCGACTAGTTCGGGGTGGTAATTTGTTAATCTGTTTATAAGTCGCAGGGCGGTTGGAGTGGTAATGAGATACCATCTTCTTTTGCCTCTTTCTCTGATGTAGTCTCCTCGTTGCTCAATATTGTAGAGCGGAAATAGTTCTGGTTGGTATTGGTCCATTGTATATAGATAGGTGAGATAAATTTTTTAAATAATTAATTAATGCTTTACATATATATATTGGATTTATTTAGATGTAAAATACTTTACAGATAAAAAAAATTGTTGATTAATTTGACTTGCTCAGTTGAGCTTCTAACTCCTGTATCTTCCTTTTGTATTCTTCTATATCTTGTGTGTATTGTATTAACTTCTGTGCTTTGGTTCGCCGTTCTTCGTTTAGGCGGTCTTTATTGCGGTAATAGTATGCGAGAGCTTTCTCATTATTCCTTTTTCTCCTTTCGTCTCCTTCGTATATCCTTGGTCGTGGCATACCTCCTATGTCGGTAGATGTCTTATATATATGTAATATTATTTTTATAAATGTAAATAATTATTTCTTTTCTTGACAAAACAATTTCATATATAGTTCAGGACCCCAACTTTCTATCACTTCCATATTGAATTCTTTTACTAACGACTTTACATAGTTCTTTCGTGTAATCCTACCACACCAATCTTCGTGTTTTGTTAAAGTTATGTTGTCAATTATTACATTAGAGCAATATTGACATTCTTTTGGCTGTAATGCTTCGGGGATTGGTGGTGCTATTGGTATAGGATGCTTTCGCTTTGTGTGTTGAATTAGACTATCTCGTCTCATTTCTTTATCACATTGCGGGCATTTGACTTTTTCTGCTTGTCGTTTTCTATTGTATTCTTTTTTATAAGCTTTTTGTTCAGGTGTTAATATTTGTTTGTGTGTTTTAGCATATTCATTCTGGTATTTTTTACAGCATTCCTTACAGTAGTTTCTATTAGCATATGAATTTTCGGGGGTTCTTACAACCTTACAATTTCTACATACCTTTAAGCATTCATCACACATTATATATGTATGTCCTTGTAATGATATCCGTCGGTATCCTTTCTTGTCGCAATATTCGCAGTTCATTGTTTTTTATAAATAGTCGTGTGTAATGTTTAGAACATAATTGAAACCAAACGGCACAAAAAGAAAAAGGTAATTTTTGATTTATGAGTAAATTGCCGTCTGTGGTGGGCTTTTGAGGTAAATGGGTATTGTCAGCCGAACTTCAATGGGCAATTTTCCTTCGGGGAGCCGATTTGCCTTGGGCAACTTGACCACACAACTTTTTTTGGCAGTATATGTAAAAACGGGGGATAATGCTGTTATCTCTTTATACGACAGACTTTGTAAAAAATGGCCTGCGATAGGGAAATTCAAAATGGAAGGGGGGGGTGGGGCCATAGAAACACCCCCCCTTTCCTTCCCGTTTTTTATAGATCATTACTCTAGGAGCTTTATACCAATCAGCCCGTGGAAAGGGACCGATGGCCTATGTACTCCCTATAATAATAATAATAATAATAATAATAATAATAATAATAATAATAATAATAATAATAATAATAATAATAAATGTATATATCCATATATATATATGAATAAATAAATATATATAGATATATAATAAATATATACTGTAACGAGAAGGAAAAGAAAGAACCTATATTAAAGGGCACGCATATAATCCAAAAGAAAGTAAGGATAATCACCGGTAGAATTAATAAGATACCATCAAGGAAACAAGATCTAGACCTAGTCTCCCTACCTTACTAAACCGATAAGAGCATCCAATAAACTAAACCGGTGGTAAGGGACAGGACCAACAACATACGCACCAACACACTAGACACGCAAGACTCTGCGGAAAACTGCTGCATACCATAAAGAATAAAAATGAGGGACAAAAAAAAAAAAAGAAAAATTCCAGGGACCGATAAACAGGCTCAAAAAAAAAAAAAAAAAAATTCAAGCTAGTACCAGAGGATATTTCGATCGAGAGGACATCAGGAGACCCAGGCGGATCAAGACGGAACTCAAGATCAAGGAGAGACCAGTGGACCCAGGCGGATCCAGACGGAGCTAAAGACCGATATACATAATACTCTTTTCAAACCTTTACATAAAACCCCCGACTGCTATGACAACATCATACAGAAGGTCGTCTACATGTGTGCGGCCAGTCGTGCTCTTCCAAGTGTCATTCCCTAGTGCGATGGGTCGGTCTTCGGATTCGCCCCCTCTCGCCGTGGGGTTATGCGCAGGTTTGGAGCCCACACGCGATGACGAGTGAGGACTAACAACCCTTACCGGCAGTCGAATACTCCAACAAACCCCCCTATATACATATTTGAAAACGGACGGATACAGTGTGATTGATTACGAATTAGACAAGCTCAGCCAGACGAGGCGCAAGAAGAAGGCGAGATTGTACAGGAACTGCGGGAGGAACCGAAGCCGAAGTTTCTTTATTTTGGAAAAGAAGAAAAGAAGAAGCAGGATGGAGGCGAAAAACCCCCGAGGCCGAGCAAATACATTACACCAGAAGTCGTGTTCGTGTTAGATGATTTGGGTAGCGGATTAAGAGATAAGTCCGTGAGCGACCTGTTGAAAACAATAGACACTACAAGTCAAAAGTGATTATGAGCTCGCAGTATCTAAACGACTTACGGCCTGAAGCAATTAAACAGCTGGACTACCTCCTTATTTTTCCTGGACAGAGTGTAGATAAAACAGAACTAGTGTATAAGCATCTGGACCTAGGCTACGACCTTGAATACTTCATTGAAAAATACCACGAGGCGACGAAAGAGAGATTTAACTTTTTGTATGTGGATGCGGTTTCTGATGAACTAAGGCAAAATTTTAATAAACGATTTTTATGAATTTATTATTAATTATTTTTTTCCATATATTATAATGGTCGTGAAAACAACAAGGGTTGAAGTCATTCCAACAGTCGGAAAAATAACAAGAAACTCGAAGTCATTCCAACAGGCGTAAAAAAGAAAAGCGGTCGTAAGAAACAAAAGGGTTGTGGACAGAAGGGAGGTAAAATAAACTGGGAAAAGGTCGGCAATACATTTAGGTCTATTAATAACTATTTGAAAAAAGACAAAACAATCTCTTGCTTAGCTGGAGCTTTGGATAGAGTTGGCTTATGCTGACAAAGTTCAAAAGGTTGCGAGCGATATGGGATACGGTAAGCAACGAGGCCGCGGGGCACTTAAATTTTAATAATATTGAAAACAGTTTTATTTTTTACCTTAGTATATTATGAATAAATTAAAAAAAGGAGGACGAAAGAAACTTAAACAACGACCGCCGAGGATATAGAGAACGAAGGATGGTCGGCCATATATCAAAGTAAAAGGTAAGAGAGCATATCTAAACTTTGGAAAGAAGACAAATGACTTATGAACACTTCAAATTGTTAAGCTATTTATTAAATATTTAGGAAGACCGAAGAGGGCGAAGACGAAGAAGGAAAACTTACGAAAAGTTCAAAGCCTGTCGGAGATTGAACAGAACACGAGAATGGCTATTCAAGACCACTTAGATAAACTGAAGCAGGAGAAATATGAAAAGATAGAAGCCATAGACAAGAAGGAGAAAGCGGACATTGAAGAAAAAGACCAGGAAAGAAGAGGCAACACCGCAAAGAATTACCCGACATACAAGAAAGACAGGATGAAAAGGACAGAGAACTCAGGAAAGAGAAACGACTTATTGAGGAATTACGGAGAACTAAGCAAGGACTATTAACAGCACCTGTCGAAGAAAAAACGCCAAAAAAAACACACTCCAAAATCATCTCCAAGCGGAATAACTGATATAACTGATGAAGTAAACAAGCAAGAAAAAGATTTGAAAGACGAAAAGGGAAAAAGAATTATTGATGCTATGTTTACAGAGGGTATGAGATTAAAACGAAAAAATACTGGAAAACCTAAAAATGACTCTGTAGTATCCAGTCTCATAAAAGCAGGCATTGATATTAAAATTGTAAAACCAAAAGGCAAAAAGAAAAATTATTCAGAGACATTGAAACAATGGTTATACACTCAAAAATTTACAGAAAACATAACTTCTCCTGATGAAGGTTGGGACAAACTAGATAAACTTCTAAAAGAGAAGAAAGCACCACAGACAAAACAACCTCCAACCACACCCCAGACACAACAACCAACCGCTAATTCACCAGAGGCTAAACAGCTAATATTTGAGTTGACACAGGGACAAGCACCAGCACCCCAAGCAGACCAACAACAAGCACCCAAAGCAGACACACAACCACCACCAGATACACAGCCACCAACAGATGAACAAACCCCGCAAGATGGAACAGGCTCCTACAGAGGTTTAATGACGCACGAAATAAATGAGATTATGCAAAAACATAAGTGGTTTCTCGGCACAGTTCCCAGCGACCAGCTCAACAGTTCGAACCCAGGAAGCAGAAGCGATAAGGTTTCATAATGAACTTAGACCGGCATAATCAAGGAGGCTCGCACTGGATAGCAGTTTGGATTTCTTTGAATGGAGACAGGGCTGTTGAAGTTTATGACCCGCTAGCAGAATATCAACCGACTGAACTTTTCCAACATCAAATGAAACAGCTGTTAGATAAAAGCCGTCCTGATAGTTATTTATTAATGAAGGTTAATCAAGTTAAACAACAAAGCGACACCTCAGATACTTGCGGATGGCACTCAATGCGGTTTCTTTTAGAGCGGGCGAAAGGAACCAGATTTAAATTCGCCAGTGGATGGACTGATTTGAAAGAGAAGGAAGCGGAAAAGTTGAAAGCACAGAACGGCTACGGCTTTGATACGTATATTTGAAGAAATTAAAAACAAAATATATTTTCTCATATATACAGTATAGTTGTTTGAGATTGTAAGACTTACTATGGATTATCGCGGAGGCAGGAGCTCTAACATTTACTATGTCAATAGCAAAAATAGGATAAATGGCACGGATAGCGATTTCACTCACTCCATCGATATGAAGGGGTTAGACAACCCGACACATTGTAAAATACTTCATATCTATGTGCCGAAATCATATTACTCTGTGGCAAGTCCTTACAACACTTTTACTCTGAGTGAAGATGGCTATGAGGCACTCATTACGATACCAGAGGGCAACTACACGACGAACAACTTAAAAAATAAGCTGGCCGAAGTGCTAACCGCAGACAGCCCCAACCATTACACATACACAATAACAAGCAACAACACGAATACGGACCCAGAAGACGGTAAGCTATTATTTACCGTAGCAGGCAACCTAGGAATTCAACCGCAGTTTATATTTGACTGCGAAACTCGCATCCACGAAGTAATGGGTTTTGACCGCGACTCAACATATTTATTTGCTAATAATACACTGAGGTCCCCAAATGTCATAATATTGACTGGCGAAAAAACATTGTATCTACAGTCGGACCTCATCGGCGAAGGCGATAACCACGTATTACAGGAAATATATACCGCTAACGAAATCCCGTTCGGCTCTGTTATTTACGATGGAAGCGGGTCGGAGTATGGCAAAAGGCTGTCCGCTAATTCAAACAATGTTTATCGGTTTTACTTGACTGACGAAAACGACCAACCCATTAACCTTAACGGGCTCGGCATTGTAATGACATTGTTAATTTATCGCGAGACGAATTATTTTAATTTATTTTCATCATTTTTAATTTGTTAAAATCTCGTTAATTAATTTAATTTTAGAATTATTTATTTTTTATATAGAACCACAGCAAAAAGAAAAAATGTCAGTCCAATACGATGGCGAACTTGTTTATCAGTCTAAGGAACTGCTTACTGGAAAGTATGAGTTGAATAAACTCATAAGCCGTGAAGGGTCGGCGAATATTACTCTCACAACCGCGGGAGGAAATGAGAGCACATTTGAAATCCCTACTCGCCCTTTGAACCTCGCGAGGTCTGTGTTGCGATTTACTTACACGCCTGCAGCATCGGCAGGTTATAATCGTACATTTATGGACTGTTTGAGTATGATTAGAACAATTGAATTGAGAACCCGAAGCGGTTTGTATTTGTGCAATCTCCAAAATGTCGGCAACTACACGAAGATTGTATGGAAGCCTGAAACTTGCTATCAAAAATCTATGGCACTTGAAAATCACGGGGCGGGTCAGTCTAGTGGTGGAATGCTCCAGAAGTGTAATGCTCCCACCACATTTGCAGCAAAAGCAACAAGTTATGCTAGAATTAATTCTATGAACACTGCGGCGGTTGCGGCGGTTGGAAATGTTGCCGCGCACACTGCTATCGCAACAGGAGGTGGAAATACTTATACTGATGCTGCGGTTAATGCGGCAATTACCGACCTTGAAGGAAAAATCAACACAGTCAAAGACAACCCTCGTGCCTTATCTACTACCATACAAGCAGAACATTACCATTTTCTGCGGTGATGAGAAATGATAACGACACAGGAATTCAATACCTTAAAACCGAGTGTTGGGTTATTTATTGAAGGAGCTAACAACATAAACACTAGTATAACGAACGAAGTTGAAGGAACCAAAGCTGCGACTGCTACAGAAGGACCTGTATTCAGTATTAGGAATAAGCATTGTTTGATAGTAGCATAACCAACTATTCAACTGTGTATCCTACATTGATAAGCATCACGAACGAGGATAGCAAAACAATTATCGCAAAATTAGTATTAAATGGAACATTAACAGGAGCAGGTTTTGCTGATGTTGATACAAAATATTCTATTGTAGATACAGACTCAAAAGCATCCGCCATCGCTGGGGGCACTACCCTTCTCAAGCTTTATATTACGAGCGGGTCAAGTCAAATACTCAACCTTAGAACTTATGATATTCAATTGTCGCCAAGTGATATTCTAACATTTACACAAAAAACACTTTCTGGAACTGGTGGCGGAAATGTTAATGTTATAGTTAATTTTATTGAAGACTAATAATTAATTTTTGTAATATTTTTTTCTAATATAATATAGTAATATGTTTTATCGTCGTAAGTTATACATCATTGGAGGTGAGAGGTTTCTTACAAAAGCATCTATCAAAGCCCACATTAGAAGAATAATAAGCAAATATAATGATGGAGAAGTGCTGAACCCAGAAGATAGCGATTTTGTGCGAGACCTGATAACCATCATCCAGGCAAAAAAGATGGCATCATCGATGTTGAAAGTAATTTGACGACCGGAAGTAAACACTTTCGTGCGAATGGTAAGCCGTTTTCGTGGAATTGCTGTGTTGACCTCATAGGGCTTAGTGAATCAAAAAAAATGGCGAGAGTGATAAAAGATGCTAGCAGGAATACGATAAGACCGCAAATACAGGAATATCTAGACCTCATGGCTATTAATGTATTTGCGGAACCCCGATACGTATGCGAAATAAGTGGAGATATATATGAGCGGGTTGATGTCCATGTAGACCATCACTTTGACATAATACAATTCAAAGATATCCTTAAACAATACCTGGAAGTGAATAGAGAAGTAGAAATTGAAGACAACATTTTGAAAGAACCGCATTTCACTAAGTTTAGCGAATTCCACAAACAGAAAGCAATATTGCGAATAATAAAAAAGAAATAAATATTAGAGGTAGATTATAAATACTTTTTTACTTCATCTTCATTCTTAAAAATATAAAATAAGGCTGTTGAACTAGCAATTCAAGATACTCTTTGTCAATCTTGGCGACATCTTCAATTTTTTTATGCATATATTTTCCATGTTGTAGAAATTTATTTGCTTCTTCCTCTTCATTAGGAATTTCTTTTTTTGCTTCGGCTTCACTCATCTTTGTAGGTTGTATATTATATAAAATTTATTTATTATAATCATAAATACTTTTTCAATTCATCTTTATTTTGAACCCACGGCTGGCGGACTAACCATTCAATATATGGCTTATCAATCTTAGCGATGTCTTCTATTTTTTTTCCTTTGTATTTGCCGAAATGAAACACGTCTTTCGGTTGAGTATTTCTCTTTTCTTCAATCGCTTTTATTTCGTCGTGGATTACCTTTTGAACATCAGCGAGAGAAAACGATTTATTTTCGCTTTCAATTGATAGCTCTTGAAACTTTTCGCACAGTCTCGTGAGGGTAGACATAGTAGAGTGTATATAGAAGGGAGTATAAAAAATAAAAAATTAAACAAATAATATAGGAACCGTGCGATGAGCGAGTGGATAAACTTTGTAAAGGCTTACTCCGCTAAGCATGGTATAAGCTACGGGAAAGCATTGAAAAAGACTAGTAAGGAATATAGAAAGCAGAAGGGCGGCAGTGCTGAGTTGTCTGAGGATGTCTATTTGTCGCGGTCAGAACGAAAAGGGGCTGACGGATGGAAACCAGTCGCAAGCAAAGAGAAATCAACAGTGTATGAAAAAGATGGTAAGGCGATTGTAGCATTCAGAGGAAGTGCGGATAGGAGGGACTTGCTAACTGACGTCGCATTAGTAAAGGGAGTATTAAAAAGAACTCCGAGATATAAAGAAGAGCAGAAGCTGGTCGACGAAATCATAAAGAAATATGGTAAGGATAATGTAGAGCTGACGGGTCATTCGCTAGGAGGAACGATTGCGAAAGACTTAAGCAGACAGACGGGTGTAAGGGCAACCACATACAACAAAGGCAGTAGCACGAGAGACCTCATTGAAGGAGTGATTGACCGAGTAGCTGTCAAGGTAAATCCGAAAGGGAAGAGGGCTAAGACTGCGAAGCTAACCACGAACTACCGAACCGCGTTTGACCCCGTTTCATTGTTGGGTGCTACGGCTGTAAATACTAAGTTAGTGAAGCCGACGAGGGGAGTTCATACGATTAGAAGCTTCAAAGGTAAAGGAGCCAAACATATTTATTTATAATTTAATTTCTTTTGTGGAAGCCGAGCGGGATGCTGTCGGTATCGTTAATGAACTCGCGGCCCGCCCACTTGTTCTCATTAACTTGTTTTTTAACATTCGTCATATGTAAAATGCTGAAGTGCTGGACTTGTTGTTGTTTGCTGTTTCTATCAATGTGTATTTTTTTTATTTGAAAGCCTTTTACATTTTCAATGCTACCGCCTTTATCCATCTTATCATATACATCATAGTTTAGCTGTTGAGCATCTAAGCCTTTATCGCTAAAGTGGAAGTATCTTTTAACGCCGTTTTCAGCCGTTTCTATATGAACCCCTTTTGATATGTGCTTAAGGTCGTCCTTTGTCATACCAGCGGTGAAAGCATCTTTCGTCGTAAATTCTAACATATATAGTTTCGGTGCTATCCATATACCTTTCATAATCTTACATCCGTCGCCTAAGTCGTCGCTTATACCGCCCAGTTGCTTATTAACCATATTCTTAATATGTCTCGCACATCTCGCGTAGGCTGTCAGTGTCGGTATAGTAAAAGTCGTCTTCAATGATTCTGTTCGGGTTGGCTTTCTTAATATACTTAAACATAATGTGACGGCTGTATGCAAGTATGAATGCCCCATAGTGTGAAGGTTTTGTTATGATACTCTCTAATAAGATTGGATTACGAGGTAGACCTGATATGTGCTATAAATCTTTTCCTTCTTTATCTGTAAATTTAACGATGTCAGTTATTTGATTACTACTCCAGAATTTCCAGTATACTTCGTTAGTTTGTATATATGTTGTAATGGATGGTATTGGTCTCTGTATCATCTTACCGTATAGACTATTCATAAACAGCTTAGCCAGTAGATATTGCGGGCTACCTTTCTCCGCATTTTCCTTCGCCTTAAACATATCGTCTATGTATTTTTTGAAAACACATTCAGATTTTACAGTGTAGTATCCTTTATGAATCCGGACTTCATATCCTTCGGCTACCATATCTTCGATGTCTACACTCGTAAGCCATTGGTCCTTCATATCCTCTAATCTCCATTTAAGAGAGCCCATGTGGTCTCGCTGACCGATTCTGGAGTGTAGTTTATTTTTTGGAGAAATGTAGTCAAGATTATAGATGCCGATTTGAAGGTTCCGCGGGTCAAACGGCCCGATTGTTTCAACGATGTCGCCGACCATAAAAGCTAACAACATCGCGGTTGGATATAGAGAGACTACGTCTGCATCCACGAGATAATCGTCTATGTCGTCAAATGATAACTGCTTTTTCAAATATCTTTCATACTGAGCTGAAATGAATCGCCTCTTAGATGGGTAAGTCCTTCCGCCGATAATCGCTTTTCTAAATGCTCTTTCCTGCTCAACAGTTGGAAGTCTTACTTCGTATTTACCGTCTACATACTTTTTCCATATGTTGAAAGCGAGACTTGAAGTTGAAATGTATGAAGTTAGATTGACTTTGTGAGCTGTAAATGTCGTCGTGTTTATCTTATCGTATAATTCCTTCAAACCCATAACATCGTTTTTAATATAGTCCAGACATTCCTGCCTCGTCTTGGCATCCATATCCTCCCATCTCTTCGCCCTGTCGTGGTCAAAGTCTCCCTTCAGCACTGAGCATCCCATACTTTCAAGATTTGCTTTCAGACTTCCTTGAGTATGCTTACACATATCCCACATCTTGACATTTTCAAACTCTAAGCAGATAATAGAGCCGTTGTTAATTTTTGACGACTTAATCTTAATACCTCTTTTAATTAATTCCTGGTGTATGAAGTAGTGGTCAAAGTTCGCTCCGTTAAAACCATTAACATATAGAACGGGCGGTTCGTCATTTTTACATTTCGGCTCCCATCGCGCTTTATGAGGTCGCCTCTTTTTATTATTTCGTCCACGAATTGACTTATACAATCTTTGCCAGCTATGTATTTAAAACCCTCAGAGCCCTGAGTATATCCGACTATGTAGCATTCGTGGATATCGTAGCCGTTCGCGATAGTTGTATTTCTAAATGATTCTAAATCGTAATGAAGGATTTGATCATTGTTTATTTGTTCTTCCGTGTGGAACTTAGTTATGAGGTGTCGTTTACCATTCTTCTTCAATCTAATATCCGCATATTTTTTCCTGTTAAGATTGCATGTATGTTTCTTCAGATATAATTGTAAACAGTCTTCGCAACGCTTCTTGAATTGCTTAACCAGTCCATAATAATGGTTATTTTCTAAAAAGATTAGTTTATCTGGTTCTTGTTCTTCTTCATTTGTGCTGACTGTTTCCTTCATAACGTGGTCGGTTATTTCGTATGTTTTCCCTTCCTTCGCATATTTTTTCAATATTTGGACTGCTATTGAAAATGGTAATGGAGAGTTTGGCTGAAGGTTGAATTCGGCTCTGACAACATTACAGCGGTTCTTGTTCATCGGATGAATATTTAGAATATCCTTACATAAGAAGAATAAGCAGTTGTTGTTTTTGCTTGGAGGAGATATCTTTCTACCTTCTTCAACTTTCTCCCTCTTTTCAGTTTTTCCTTCATAGCATCCTCCGCCGTTTTCTTGAACTATGGTTATTTCTACATATCGTATGGTTCTTTCATATCCTCTCTCGCCAGCTTCAATATTGTTTATGTTGAACTCGTTCAGAGCATCCATAAATATGGTATCGTATTGACGGAGTTGAAATGAATTAAAACTTTTCTTTTTTAAATAGTGGTCGTATCGCTCATTAGCAGGAGCGGTGGAGTATGTTATAGATATATTGACATCTGCATTAGCTGTCATCCCTTCCCTTCTAGCATATCTTATAGCGGGTATCAATACCTTCTCTTCTAGAGCATCGGTGTCATAGAAGCTTATGTCTAGGTCCCTGAATTTGAATGTGAGAGAGTACAGCTGGTTATACCTTCTAACTTCGTAATCGTTTGCTCTAAACTCTCGCCGCTTCGCTTCTCGCGTCTTAGCCTCGCGGAGATTCGCCCTCGTATTACTACGGATGTTAGATAAAAGGTCTCGGCGGTTTCTTTTATCTTTCGTTTCAACCCTTCTCAGCTTAGCCTTAGCTTGAAGAAGTTGAACATATTGCTTGTTTGGTCTTGGTGGTAAAGGTGGTTTGGACATTCTTACCGTTATGTATATATAAGGTAAGATACTTTTTCTAAAAATAACTAATTAATGTTTTTACTGTTATTATATGGCACGTATGTGTTTAGATGGAAAATACTTTTACCGCGACAAAAAAAAATGAACTATATAGCTTAGACAGTTATTTTACTTATTTGGTCTTCCAGCTCCTGTATCTTCTTTTTGTATTCGTCTATGCTTTTGAGTTCTTGCTTTTGCTTTAATGCTTTTGCTTTTCTTTCTTCCTTCAGCCTTTCTTGGTGGCGGTAGTAGATGCGAGAGCCTTCTCGTTATTTCTCTTTCGTCTTGCTTCTCCTTCGTATAGTTTTGGTCTTGGCATCGTCTCAACTATATTTATATTAATATGAATATATTTTTATAAATGTAAAATAATTAATTAAATTATTCATTTCGCTTCCTTTTTGATTTCTCTTCGATTTCTCTTTGATTTATATTCGTTGTTGAATTTGATGATTTTGGACTTAGCGACACTTTTCATAGAGGGTATTTTTCTTGAAAAATGACCCTATGAAAAGTGTAATTATCTTCTTACCGGTCATATATATTACATATCTATCGGTTATATATTCAATTGTGTATGGATATATTTGCAGTACTGATCAGTCCGGTCCTACCTCATTCACTATTGAATATCAGGACACTAATCAGTATGATCCGGTTATTATTAATAGGAACTAGATTCAGAAACCAGTGCTCGTGCCATTTACACTGCGCACTTCGTTACCAGTTCAGTTTCCTCAGTAAAGACGATCTACGAAGTACTTCACTGAACCTCTGCGTAAACCCAGAACTAGAGTAATTTACTCAATCACCGGAATAATCAATATTGACTGGTTATAGGTCATGAGCCAGCAAAATGTGAAGTACCAACTAAAGGTCCCACTACTTCCAAGGAAACCTGACATTCACCAATGCGACGCATGGAAGGAGGATTTCCTACTCTTCCTGGCGAGCGTAAACCCTAAGCACCTACTGATACTCAACGACCCTGCTTCACCGGTCTCCACGCAAGAGATTCGGGCGATGTACGCTGACGAGATCAAGAAGGCGAGGGCGGCGACAGCCACATCTACGACTACTACCACGTCAACTACGACGACTCAAACCATCTCAAGTCAAAAGGCCACTACTTCTGGAAAGTCGAGTCAAAAGGCTACTGCCTCCGGGAAGGCACCACCACAACTCGCAGCTGGCGACAGCGAGGACGATGACGACCCAGACGACTCCAAAAGCGGCGGGCTGCAACCAGCGCACTCGTCCACGTCAAGGTCGGCAACCCTGATGCCCCTCGTGGCAACCTGGATTGACATCCTGCTCCCGCCTGCAACGAGATTGCAAGCCAACATACAGATCAGAGCATTATTGACTGAAGCGATAACACATGGACACCCTGCAGCACTGACCATCGCCCGGGCCGGCAACGATCCTGCGGACAAGTGGGCAGCGCTGAGTGACCGCTACGGAAACAAGGGACAGATTGCTACTGCCAAGTTGCTATTCGACGTGTTTCAGGGAACGATCACCTCCAGCGACGATCTACCTACGTTCATCGACAGGATACATGTACGGTTCGAACAGCTCGCGGCAAGGAATATTATCTTACCCGATATGATGAAGACAATCTTCACCCTGCACAAGCTCCATGCGTCACACCACGACTACCTGAAGACAGTAGGCACTACACTGTACTGGTCGAAGTCGAATCATGAGAAACCTACCTTTGACGAGTTTTGCCGACTGATACTACAACAGCACCACGCGCAAGGCTTCGCACGCAGCAACGAATACCATCGCCAACTATGCAAGCGAGCAGAAGAATGGAGGCAACCGAAGTCGAGGGGGAGCTAACCGCGGGACCGCTAACGGCGGAGCAACAAAGAAATGTCACAACTGCTCCCGCACCAACCACATCGCTGGAGACTGCCGAGCCACCTGCACACGCAAGGGTTGTGAAGGTAAGCCGACTCATTCGGGAGCAGAGTGCCCGTTACCTCGACGATCCCAAAAGTCGATCAAGTCAACGACGCGTGCCACACCTCCACCGAAATCTGGTACCCAACGGAGCAGCAACGCAAATTTAACAGTGGACGGGCAGCATCAGGAAAGTGAAGGCGAGAAGGAGGCACCTACCGACCAGTGGGACGACGACAACTCTGCTGACGTATACATGTTCGATGCCGACTCAGAGAAGGATGAGAGCGATGAAGAACAGGCGACCCCATCGACTGCATCGTTCCCCGACGCACCAATGCAACCCACGGCGGACAGCGGGGGTGGCATGTTCAGCTTCAACCTGGATGACAACAAGAACAGACAGCGGATTACTTCAGATGAAATTGAGGCAGCACAGACAGAAGAAGTGAGAGACCCACACTCACCGCCATCAACTGGACCAGAGGCACAGACTCGAGTGGACATCAACACTGAACTGACACTGGACCAACGCTTCGCCAGCCTACTGGACGCAAGGGCAACTACTGCAGACATCGCACACGACCCACGAGCCAGACGGGCTTATGGATCACTGACGGGTACTCGCATCGTCGCTGGACCTCACTTGAGATACCCGCCCATCCAACCATCGAACCCCCCAAACCCAGCGGACCCACCGAACCCAGCGGGCCCACCGAACCCAACGAACCCGGAGGAGTACATGTGGCAAACACCGGATGTCAGGGAGTTCATGCAACTACTTGAAGACAAGCGCAGGGGAGAGGAAACAACCCAACGAAACATCGAGGGGGAGAGGAACGTACCGATCATGATCAACCCACCCACCAACGACATCCCCTACCTGAGGAACCTCTACCTGCGATGTGCAGCCAACGTATGGAACCGCTTCCCTCACCCATGGCTCAAGGCAGACGGCCGTGCACCAGCCATGTACGACATGCATGGGACTGACCCTGTGCCGATGCACCCGAACCTTCATCACCCAGACAAACGACCAAACATACCGTGGGAATCATTGAGCCGATCACAACAGATAGATGAAAATGATTACCAGCGAGCATTGTCCCACTGGCACAATCTCCAGAGCGTTAACAGCGACAACCTGACGATCTGCGGTTTCCCACCACCGCCCGTTCATTGGCCACCACCATGGAGACCGAAGGAAGCTAGCTACGCGTACCCCATGCCACGACCGACGCCATGGTTCATCTCTACGAGGATGGCAGCAGGCCGTCCGGAACACCACATCATCCAACACCACCTAGTCTACCACCTAGGAGCGAGAAGCGACTTCGCCGAGACGACGGCAGGACCACACCATCGCACAGCAGCAGTGCTACGACATCGCCACCACGCACCAGCTTGGTCAGACGAGGACGTCGACGCGGAGAAGCCGCATCATCGTCAACGACATCACCTACAAGAACGAGGACGACGGTGTCGACTGCAAGCACATCCTCATCATGGGATTATGCAACGGCCAACGACGTGTACGACGCAGCTGTGGCACGGATCCGGACGTCTACGACACAAAGCTGTGACGACTCTGCACCCCTGGTCGCGCCACAACTATACTCGATGCCGACACCTGCGATCGACGACGGATCAATTGCGGACAATGAGGATACGAGTTACCAAGTGAAAAACGTTTTCCGGCGATCAGGTGACCGCAATAGCCCACCACAACCGGAGACAGCACCTGCGGAGACTGCGGATTATACAACCTCACCGACGAGTGGATCGACGACGACTGGACCTGACATGGCAGCAGCGACGCCCACACCCAGGGCAAGCCAGCCCGTCATCGAAGGCAAGACCGAAGCTACCCCGCTGACACCGACACTAGAGACGGCTGCGAAGTCCTATAGCATCATCGACGTTCATGAGTGTTTCAGATGCCCTACAATCGAAGAGGTTGACCTGCTACAGAGGACCTACAATTTCACCATCGGGGAGAAAGATTGCAAAAAGAGCTTCAAGAAGGGCTGCATCAAGAAAATATGTTTCGAATGATTGTGTACTCAAGGGTACGGTCGTTGTACCAAAACGGTCATCAGGGTTGGATGAATCGTTTGGAGCTGTGGGCCTCCAGGCAAAAGAGGGAGGGAGGCAAGAGCAAGAAGACCAAGCCCAAGCGTATGTGTGTATGCGTGTCTGTGTAGAAAATATGTTTCGAATGATTGTGTACTCAAGGGTACGGTCGTTGTACCAAAACGATCATCAGGGTTGGATGAATCGTTTGGAGCTGTGGGCCTCCAGGCAAAAGAGGGAGGGAGGCAAGAGCAAGAAGACCAAGCCCAAGCGTATGTGTGTATGCGTGTCTGTGTGTGTGTTAGTGTGTGTTTAATTTGTGCACGCACGCGTGCATGCGTGGTGCTTGTAGGCAAGCGTCCCCAGCTGCAGTCAGAGAGCGAGGAGGATTCCTGGAGCACAAGGACAGTGACGAGAGCGACAAGGATATGTATGTGAGTGCTGCTGTGTGTTAGGGTATGTTTGTTCACGCACCGTCGCGTGCATGAAGTTATGTAGTACAGACAAGTATGAAACACTTGAACTGGCGCTTATAGGAAGCGCCAAGCATACAAGCGCCAAGCGTCGCAAGACCGTCACGGCGAAGAAGAAGAAGAAGAAAGAGATGAAGAAGGACAAGGAGGAACAGGAGGAGAGCTCAGGCGATGAGTCCACCAGCGACGACACAGAGGGGACGGCTGAGAAAGGTATGTTTGTGTACGCACGCGTGCATGAAGTTATGTAGTACAGACAAGTATGAAACACATGAACTGGCGCTTGTAGGAAGCGCCAAGTGTCGCAAGATGGGGAAAGGGAAGAAGGAGAAGAAGGAGAAGAAGGGGAAGAAGGAGAAAGAGGCGGGGAAGGGGCAGAAGAAGAAAGGAATGCCAACAAGTCCAGCTCAAGTACTATCAGTGCAATCTCACATAGACAGTCACGCACACACATGTAATACCCCTGACGTGCAGGGATGCAGGCCTCCTCGTCTGCTAATGACGACGTTTCGGAAGGACATGTTGAAGCAGAGGTGGAGAAGTTGTTGAAACTGAGGGTGAAAAAAGGGACAAATGAATATCTTGTTCGATGGAAAGGGTTTTCCGACGAGCGCGATTCGTGGGAGCCAGAACAGAATCTCACTAACTGTGACCGTTTGCTGGCTGAGTTCCAAGAACAGTCTGGTGAAAAGTGAACTCTTTTGTGCAGAAGGGTTATTAAAAAGTAAAATCTTGTATACATGGAACAGCCATATGGACATGGTCTGCGATGGCATTCATGCCCAGACTAATCAAGGTATACCTTGAATGTTTAAGGCACACCCTGCCTTTTTAAGGTATTCCTTGACTTTGTAAGGTATACCTTGGCTTTTCTGTAAGAGAGAGAGAGAGATAAGATAAAATAAGATAAGATAAGATAAACAAGTAGCTGGGTTCTCTGAGGATGAACTGTTGCTTGTTGGAGAATTTGCAGTTCCAAGTTGCGCGATTGTTGGCGACTTGGAAATGCAAAGACTCTGCGCCTGATGACAACGTTACTCGGGAGAGGTAGCATTGCTAGATAAATTTATTTTGTCTAACACTTTTACCTCGCCCGGACCTGAGGGAAAGGGAGAGAGAAAGACAGCTGCTTTCGGTCCTGACTCACGCTCATGACGACTTTAATTCAGGCTCCAAGAAGTCCACTTCCTCTTCGTCTTCTTCCTCTTCTTCTGTTAACTCTTCGTCCTTGTCCGCGCCTGCTGCGCCTGTGGCTGTGACTGCGAAACAGGTAGACCTACCTTTCCTGTTACATATGTTGATGTACTTGGTGTGTGTGTGTCCCCGGGGGGGGGGGGGTTTGTTGGTAGGCTTTGTTAGCTGTAGCCACCAAAATTTCAATAGAGTATGAAAAAGTTCACGAACCGCAGGAAGCAAAAAGAGTGCGTTGCGCTGTGGGTTTCGATGCGGGATTTTTGTCCCTGGTCGACATCTAGGACTGGAGGGGTTTTAACGCTGTGGCGGTTCCCAAGGTTTCCAAGCAGATGGGCAAACTGTGGATCGGCTGCCCTAGGACTGTCATCATGGCCTATGGGGGTGAGTATGTAAAGAGAGACTCAGTTTGTCAGGAGGAAGAGAAGCACGCACGAGCCATAGAAGTGGGAAACGGAAGAAAATTAGTGTTCACTGACAAAGTGAGGGGGAGACTCTTAGCTGCTCGCAACAAGAGACATGAAGTTCTACATGAAGCTCTGTACCGGGAGGGTGGGGGATTCGCCCAACATAGCTTGCGGCCCAATTGTGAAGCAGCAATAGAGAATGATGGAGCTCGTGCTTTAATTCGGTCTATTGAAAACATTTTTTTCGGTCAATGCATAACGATTCACTACGGCAAGGAGTGCTTACAGTGGATGCTGAATGTCGGACAGGAAGTAGGATCCCTGGTTTGGAACTGTATAATCCCATTTTAAAAAATGTATACATCTGTGTCTCTCTCTCCTCTGCAAAGTTTAATGCATACCCTGACTTTCCAAGGTATACCCTGACTTTTCAAGGTATACCCTGACTCTTCAAGGTACACCCTGACTTGTCAAGGTATACCTTGACTGTTGGAGGCATACCTTGATTTTTTTAAAGTAATCCTTAGCATTTTTTTCTACAATCGATGTGCACATGTACACTAGTCCGCAAGGTTGTTTGCATGCCTACCTGGTGGTAGGCGATGTCAACAACATTGGTAAAAAGGCTGCCGCCCTGGAGGTGTGAGATGACAGATTGCGATAGTGTAAATATTTTTACGCAGTCAAAGTGTAGAGCTTGCAACGCGTTATGCCCCCTGTTCATGGCACAACCTGACCCAAGAAATTGGGCTGTGTCCGATGTCTTGGCGATTCATGGTGAATTCAAAAACAGTGTCAACCTCCTAGACATTGCTGAGATTGGAATAGGGGGAACTCTGAGCATGACAGGAGTATTATCAGCAGTGAATGCGGTACCGTATTGCGAAAGGGCAGATTACATGTTTTGGGACATAGGTTATGGAGTCGGGAACGTTCTTCTCGCAGCCATGGTTTTTGGGTATGGACACGTGACGGGTTTGGAGAAAAATGATTGTTCTAGGGAATGGAAGTTGAAAGTGAGCAGGGCTAGTGTTGTTCACCAGGAAAGTGGACATGCAGAGTTGTGGACTCAACAAGATCCTGTGGTTTTGTGGAAAGATAGAGTACAGAACACTGTTGATTTGGAGCGTTACTTTAAAGAATACAGATGGCACTGCAACGTGGTGGTGTTTCTATTCTGGACAGCTTGGCAGGCAGGGTACAAGGAAGTAGTGTTGCATATCATACGCACATGTCCACAGATCAAATATGTCCTAATAGCAGATGAGAGCAAGCGGCCTCAAGGACACAAGCTTGCATTTTCGATGCTTGAACAGGCAGGTTTCACTTTGCATAGATACAGACAGCGTTTGACCATTGCACGTAGTTCAGGTTCGGAAAAATTTGTTCTGGTGTGTTGGAAAAAACTGAAATAATAAAAGTTTGAATCGTATGTCAAGTTTGAGGTGTGATGCATCCGAGATGCGCTACTAATTGTACTTGCATGTGTGGTAGTAGTTTTATCGAGTACCGTGACTGGAGTGCGTGTGCCCAGGGCTATTATTGCGTGTGTAATATGATGATAAAGAAAGCAATTGCATAGATGAGGCGCAAGATGAATTTTTGGGTGAGGAAGAGCTTGTCGTTTCAGTCAAGCAGTTGGATACGTGGATGGACAAGAAACATAAACTTAAGGCTCTGAGACCAGCACGTTCTGAGGCAGGCCGCAAATATGCGCTACTTGATGAATTAGTTTATAGTGAGCAACTAGATATTGGACAATCGCAATTCCTAATTCTGGCGCGAAATTATTTTCAAGATTTTGTCTGGTCTGGACGAAAGGAAGCACAACCTGGCAGGGGCAGAGGCTAAAAACAGGTAGAAAAAGAGGTGGAATGCAAAAGTAAAGAAGCAAGCGTAAAGAATGGATGAAAGAAGCCTAGTTATGCTGTCGTACAAGTGTCTGATAAATCGGGAGAAAAGGAAACAGAAGCAGGGAATGCACCGTCGGCTATGGTAAAGGTAAAGCGTAGTAGGCAGCAGTCCAAGAAAGTTGCGGGAAATGCAGAACAGTAGGTATTCTTTGAATCTAAATTCCAGTTATACCTTGACTAGAAATAGATATGCAAGGACTTAGCATTTCCATGTTTACATTACATATCCAATGTATACTTGAAATATTCAAGGTATACATTGGAATAGTCAAGGTATACCTTGAACTAGTAAAGGTATAACTTGATATTCCAAGGTATACCTTGAAATATGAAGGTGACGAACATTGAAAGATAGATTCCAAGTCAAGAAAACATTGAATTTAGAGTCAATGCATACCTTGAACTTAGCGTTAAGGAATAACTTGACTTTAAATTCAAGCTATACCTTGAATTTAAAGTCAAGGTATACCTTGACGCTATTTTTAAATTTAAGATATACATTGGATTTGCGTCAAGGCATACTTTTGACTTGGGAATAAACAATGTATACCTTGACACAAATCCATGTATACCTTGACACAAATCCAAAGTCAAGGTATATATTGAATTTAAGGTATACATTGAATTCAGGGTATAGCTTGCATATTTATTAAATTGATTTTCAAGGTTTACCCTATGTTTGCAAGGTTTACCCCCAAATTTTACGACGATTTAATAAGTAAATAACTATTTTCATTAAGTTTCTAGAGGGCAGATCCGGGACGAAAAAAAAAACACACACACACACACACACCAAAAACTCAACGTATAGCTTGACGCTAAAATTCAATGTATACCTTGAATTTAGCGTCAATGTATATATTGACATTAAATTCAAGTTATACCTTGGATTTGCGTCAATATACCCTGGATTTGCGTCAATATACCCTGGATTTGCGTCAAGGTATACATACCTTAACTAGTACTTTAAATTCAAAATATACCTTGCGTTCAAGTTATACCTTGACTTAATCCAATTTATACATTGGATTTAAATTCAAGATATTCCTTGACGCAAATCCAAGGTATACCTTGAATTTAAAGTCAATGTGAATAAACGGGTTCACAGTGCTAGCGCTGCTCGCGATCGAGCCAAAATTTCAAGGCTGCACTGTTTTTCGATTGCTGAAACTGCTTTCATGATGTTTTTTCACGTTTACCCCGGTTAAAACAGAAAATTTTAATAGATTACAGATTTTTTTTCCCCCCTGAATTGCCGTACGTTGGCATAGCTCTAGTAGCTATAGGACCAAGTAATTGCTGTACGTTGGCACCGGGGCAATAGTCGACCGTTTCAGTAATAAGGCATGCAGGACCAGAAGGACGAAGATGTTCCCGAGGAGGTCGAAGAAGAAGAAAGTGAAGTTATGCAAAAAGAGAACAAAGAGGAAGGCGCGAAGAGCGATGGAGAAAGCGACGAATACGACAGAAATGACAGTGAAAATGACGGAGATATGGAGGTCGAAGAAGTTGAGGAGCAAAGCGACGAATGTGATTGGCAACGGGAATCGGACTCTGAGGAGGAATCTGAGCAAGCCTACAAAGTTCGCAGCTTCCAAAGAAATGCATCGGTGGACGAAGACGATGACCTCATCTTGACACTACCCATCGTTTCAGCTGACAAACGACCCACAAGGACACCGAAACGGACTACAGCACACCAAAAACTTGCCAAAATGCTCGAATGGGATCCAAAAGTGGTGGCAAAGAAAAAACACCGAGTTGCGGTATGAATAGATGTGTTCTGGGATATAGACAACCACAGATTGACGGATGGATAGATAGATAGATAGATAGATAGATAGATAGATAGATAGATAGACAGATAGATAGACAGATAGATAGATAGATAGATAGATAGATAGATAGATAGAGAGAGAGATAGAGAGAGATAGATAGGTAGATAGATAGATAGATAGAGACATAGATAGAGACATAGATAGAGAGATAGATAGAGAGATAGATAGAGAGATGGATAGATAGATAGATAGAGAGATAGATAGGTGGATAGAGAGAGATAGATAGATAGATAGATATCTAGATAGATAGATATCTAGATAGATAGATAGATAGATATCTAGATAGATAGATAGATAGATAGATAGATAGATAGATAGATATGTTTAGTCTATCAGCTCTGCATCCGAAGACATAGGCATCCATTCCACCCCGCCACCAGTTGGTGGCTGGGTAGCGAGCTGGGATAGATGATAGATAGATAGATGAAATATCGACTAATGTCAGAAAAAAGGAGCTTCTGATTTCGTCAACCAGGAAGTCTGTGGGTAAAGTATTAACCCGATGCCCAGCTAAGCCGTGATGTTTGCACGGAAGGGACTGATACAGGCAATACCAAAGCTCCCTAGTACCAGGCGGGGCCAGGGCTCGTTCCATAAAGCGCCCCTTGCAGAACGAGCTCCCACCTCCATTACAGAGGGCCCAGTAAGCAGATGGAGTTTCGAGACTGTTCGACAGTCTAGTATAAACCGACAGAGCACTGTGGGTTTTATTCCGGGCTCAACAAGCGAGAAAGGGCACCCTGAGGGAACAGGATTGTGCTTCCCGTCGCTATTTCGGCATGTGACTTATAGGCGTATGGCTAGGCACACATAAGGCACCCCACCACGGGCCCAGCACACTCACACCATCCCCTAATTCTCTGTCTGTCGACAGATGGCAGATAGATAGATAGATAGATAGATAGATAGATAGAGATCAGGTAGGTAGGTAGGTAGGTAGGTAGATAGATAGATAGATAGATAGATAGATAGATAGATAGAT